>CAUYQU010095692.1:0-27145 GCA_963574635.1 Cheracebus regulus
ACCAGGGACACAGGCCCCTGGGACACTCACCTGCTGTGGGGACTGAAGAACGTCCAGGGCAGCGGCTGTAGAGACAATGGCCCTTTTGTCTGCTCGGTGTGGCTGCAGGGAGAGAGACATGCCAGCCACGAGCTGCACCCCGAGCTCTGCAATGGTGACTCGGTCATCCAGGACAATCACCGTCTTCTCAGCCAGGATGGAGTCCGAGAGCGGTGAGAGGACCTGAAAAGTAGGCGAGGAGGCTCACACATCTCTGCTCCTCATAAGCACTGTGGATCCCTTACCTGAGGCTCCCAACAAAGTGTCTCCCAGCCCTCGGCTCAACGCATGCACTTGCGGGAATCAGTTAGGAAAGTGTTATGCTGATGTTCAATCACTCATGACAATTATAGGAGTTTTATAAAGATCATCTTGGTTTGTTTACTTTCCTCTGATTTACGTGATGATAACAGCAGCATATTATTCATGAGTTTTCCAGGAAAGGCATGGACAATTCCCAGTACTGAAGGTTCCTCCTCTTTTTAGACCATATAGGGAAATTTCCTGATGTAAACATGGCATTTGTAAACTGTCATGGTGCTGGTGGGACTGTCTTTTAGCATGCTGATGTATTATAATTGGTGCATAATGAGCAGTAAGGACAAACAGAGGTCATGTCATTGCCATCTTGGTTTTGGTGGGATTTGGCCGGCTTCTATAACGCAGACAGTTTTATCAGCAAGGTCTCTGTGACCTGTACCTTGTGCCAACCTCCTATCTCATCCTGTGACTTGGAATGTCACATCTCCTGGGAATGCAGGCCAGCCAGTCTAGGCCTCATTTTACCCACCTCCTGTTCAACAGGGAGTCGTTCTGGTTCAAATACCTCTGACACATTATCCACCTATTCAGTCATCAGTCTTTCTATTCACCAGGGATAGGGTGCTGTGTAGCTTGCATTAGAACCGCTCAAAACTCAGAAGGCAGAGACATTCTCTTCCCTTCGCCCTGCTTTCCCTCAAGCAGAAGTCACAAGCTCCCAACAGGCTGTTGTAAGATGAGTCTGCGTCAGTGGTCCCCAGCTGTGCTACACACTAGAGCCACCTGAGAGAGCTTCTAAATTACCCAAGACCAGGTTCAGCACGCAGCAATGAAGCCAGAGTGTCAGAGGGTCAGAGCCAGGAACAGACACGTTTCAAGAGCTCTTGATAATTCCATTGTGCAAAAACAGCTTGGGAAGCACTGGCTTGAACTAAAGATCAAAACAAACCTAGTTCATTTTGTAACCGAGAACCCCTAATCAACTAGGAGCTAGTTGTTTTATTATTTTATCTTCTTTTCTCCCTTTCCCTTTCGCCAGCTTCCTACTTAGCCCTTTAGAAATGCAAATATCGTCTTTGTCCTCCCCTTCATCAGACAATTCTTACAAGGTAAGTTCATTTAATTGTGTGTTGTAAGAGAGAGCTTTCCTCATGTGTTCCCTGAGCTCTCCTCACTCAAAGTCCTGCAGAAAGACTACTTCAGAAAAAATTGAGGAAAAGTGACATATGTAAACTTCTGTTTCTAGTTTAAGAATCAAGGCCAAAGACAGAGCAGTGGACAGAGAAACATATAGGACAAGTTCTTGAAGGCCCAGGACCCCATAATTACAGCCACTTTTCCTGGAATGACATGTTCCTGAGATGCAGAACAGAGTGGGTTCAGAAGAGGTGTCAGCAAGCTAAGGTACACAGACCAGCTTCTGGCTCTCACTAGTTTTTACAAATAAAGTTTTATTAGAACACGTCCACATCCATTTCTTTACACATTGTCTGTGGCTGCTTCTATTCTATAACCACAGAGGTGATCATTGTGAGAGAGACCATCTGATCAGTAATACTCTAGAATTACTTTCTGGCCCTCCACTAAAAAATTATGCCAAGCATAAGCATTGATACCAAACTGCTTGGGTCCAGATCTCTTTAAACTCGTGGCCTAAACTTCATGTTCCTTGAATTCTTTATCTAGAGCATGTGATTATAACAAAATTCACTTTGTACTGACGGAGGCAGAAGGCAGAGAGATCCTAGGCAGAGAGGGGCGGGTCCTCAGTGCAATCTCACTTTCAAGCCAAAGACAGTTTAAAGCCTGAAGGCCAAGCTACAAGTCAAATCCACGGACCTGATTGAGAACCTATCTTCCTGTTTGGCGTGCTTTCCTTTGATTGATCCCCACTCTTCACCTACTTTACATATACCTACTCTTCCCTAATTGTCTTTACACTCTGTCCACCTTTGACTGGTGCCTTTGTTTTAACCTTTTTTGTATACTTGCAAAGCAATCGGCACACATTCCCCTATCCGGTGCCTATAAAAGCCCTGGACTCAGACACACTGAGAGAGATAATCTGACTTCAGAAGAGATGACCCAAACTTCCTGTCCCCATCTCTGCTGAGAGCTGTTTCATTACTCAATAAAATTCTCCACCTTCGCTATGCTTCAGTTGTCAGTGTGACTTCATTCTTCTTGGATATGGGACAAGAGTTTGGGACCCAGTGAACATGGGTACTTAGAAAGCCTGTAACACTGGCCCTTTGCCCTTGCCAGTGGACAGCAGCTGCCCATGCAACAGAAGCAGCAGTGGGAGGGCCTATCCGGCCCTGGAGCCACACCAGTTCCAGAGCTGTGGGCCAGAGCAGGGCAAGAGTCTGCCTGAGCTGCTAACATGCCACTATTTGTCAAGCCACAGGCAGTGGAACTAAAAGTGCTAATTAGCACACTGCAACCCCCTCCGGGGTTTTGGGGTCATGAGCACCCCTGCCTGAGCTCCACAGCTTCCCCTGGGGGTGACATGCCCTGTCTGGTCATGGGCTCCACATGGAGCTTGCTCCTGTGTCAGCACTCGGAGTGGCCAGCTGGACCCCACACATGT
The DNA here is from genome assembly GCA_963574635.1 of Cheracebus regulus. Lineage (NCBI taxonomy): Eukaryota > Metazoa > Chordata > Mammalia > Primates > Pitheciidae > Cheracebus > Cheracebus regulus. The sequence continues at coordinate 2,891 of CAUYQU010095692.1, forward strand.
TCATTGGCTCATGTGCTCCCTCCCACCAGGGGCTGAGCATGGTGGGCTGAGCAGATGGGGTGCCCCCTGCTGAGGGTCCAGCAAAAGGTCCAGCAAAGAAAAATCCTGCATCAGTAGGACTGTTGTAAAAATGAAGTTAGCTAATTCTTGCAAAATGTTGTTTGGCAAAGTCCCTGGTATGTCAGTAGCTCTTGGGGAAACATTAGCTACTATCATCGATTCCTGTATATTCCATTTCTAACCATGGGCTACTCCTGATCACCCACCATCTCTCACAGAGCATCAAAATCACCCCCACCCTCAGTTGCTCACTAAGCAGGACTCTGTTCTTTCATACTTTTAAAAATCCAAGCAGCTGCCAAGCTGGGAGATGAGCAGAGTGGCCATTAGCAGCAAACTCTGTCTTCTCCAGTAATGTCATCCACTTAAGTGGCTGTTAGACTTTATAGGATATAAACATGCTTCTCTCTAATTCACTTTCTGTTTACACAACAGAATAGGCACTTTATCCCCTCATTTCAGCTTTTCTCCTCCCTGAAAAATCAGATATTCAGCCCCGGGTGGTTATCTGTTCTCTCATTAGCCCCCATGCTGAGAGATTCATTGTCTCAAAAATGCTTGATTTCGAGAGCTGATAACTATTTCTAAAGTCAAAGCAAAACAACAACAAAAATCACTTATTTAGGATAGTGTTTGAAAAGCGTTTTTTTCTTTTCTTCTTCATCTATCTCTTCCACGGCCCCAGGGTATTTATACCCTGTCTCTCCTTATAGACTCTCTGCAATACCAGTTATGGAAGTGCTATCATCAAAGCAAATTTTTGTTGCTGTGATTTGTTTTGTGGCACTGTTAGCAAGCACGAAGCTGCAAGCACATGGTCCCCATCTGGGCCACCTTGTTTCCTGATGGAGTGTTTGGACAAAGTAAACACATGAGAGAAGTTTCTAAAAGGAGCAGCCTAGAAAACAAGCCCTGAGCCCCACAGTCTTCCCACCCTCATGTTTTATCACCAGCCTCGCCTCGGGGCTAACAAGTCTAACACTCAGAATGCCAACTCTCCTGATTTGTCAACAGAAATCTAGTCTTTTATGTGAAATCTTAAAAAGAAATAAACAGCTGAATTTTCTTTCTTAAAAATGTTTTTCAGGCCAAACTAAATATATTTAAGGGTTAGCTTTGGCCAAAGGACCAATATATTTAGGAATTTGGGCTTAAAATATCAAGCTGTACCTTTGAGCTTTGGACCCACCAACCACAAGGCATTTATCCAAACTGGATGGGTCACAGCTTTCTAGTCCGTGAAGTGTGCCTATTACACTTGCCTTCGATCTACCCGATACTTTCACAGGGAAGATGGAGGCATCGTTTGCTAACTCGGCAGCGAGGTGACAAAGGAGCTTACTCCCCAAGCCTCTCCTGTGCCACAATTTTGCAAATGCAAAAGACAGTTGGGAGAATGAGAGTCACCCACCTTTCTGACAGGGATTGAAGTATTTAGCAATTGATTATTAAATCGTTGTTGATGGTTTAAAAGGCAAAACATCCAGGTGCAGTGGCTCATACATCTAATCCCAGCACTTTGGGAGGCAGAGGTGGGCAGATCACCTGAGGTCAAGAGTTTGAGACCAGCCTGGCCAACATAGCAACACCCCATTTCTAGTAAAAATATAAACACATTAGCCAGGAGCAGTGGCACATGCCTGTAGTCCCAGCTACCCAGGAGGTGGAGGTTGCAGTGAGCCAAGATCATATCACTGCACTCCAGCCTGGGCAACAGAGCAAGACACTGTCAAAAAAAATCTGAAAATAAAAATCACTATCTATTGGCTTGAAATGGTTCCAAATTTCAATATCTTCATTCTCTGGGGCCATTTACAGCTCTACAGGAATGTTTTCTCTGAGTTTATGATGTTAATGGTTGACAAAATACACCTCCCTTATCACTATCCTACCCCAGTTTAAAAATTCCTACTGGGCTGAGTTATCTCAATCAACTGTTCACAGTCACAGATCAAACTCCTTGTTCTACTCTTTTCTCTATTCTCTCTGCTGCACTTGACTAGTCTAAAAATAATAAATAAACATAAATTGTTGCTGGAGGAGCAAAGTCAGATACAAATACTAAAAAAGCTCAAAATGTATCTTTGGAACTTTTTGACATTCCTCCCTTATTCTCTGTATTGACTTCTTACTTCTTTTCTTTAATTTTAATCTCCTCCTGCCCCATGTGACAACTCAGATTCTGGCCCTCACTAGTTTTTATAAATAAAGTTTTATTAGAACACATAAACACCCCATTCTTTTTTCTTAACTTTTAAGTTCAGGTTTACGTGTGCAGGGTTGCAACATAAGTAAACATGTGTCATAGGGGTTTGTTATACAGATTATTTTATCACCCAGGTACTAAGCCTACTACCAATTAGTTATTTTTCCTGATTCTCTCCCTGCTGTTGCTCTTCACCCTCCAATAGGCCCCAGTGTGTGCTGTTCCCCTCTATGTGTCCACATGTTCTCATCATTTAGCTTCCATGTATAAGTTAAAAACATGTAGTATTTGGTTTTCTGTTCTTGTATTCGTTTGCTAAAGATAATGACCTCCAACTGCATCCATGGTCCTGCAAAGGATATGATCTCATTCTTTTTCATGGCTGCATCATATGCCATGGTGTATATGTACCACATTGTCTTTACCCAATCTATCACTGATGGGCATTTAAGTTGACACCTATTTTTTTACACATTGTCTATGGCTGTTGTTATTTTACAACAGTAAAGGCACTAGTTGTGACACAGACTATTTGAGCACTAATATTCTAAAATACTTACCATCTGGCTCTCTATCAAAAAATTATGCCAAGCATAAGCTTTGACACGAAACCACTTGGGCCCAAATCTCTTATGACTCATGAATTAAACTCTGCATGTCTTGCATTCTTTATCTAGAGAGTGGGATTATAACAGAACTCACCTTACAGGATTGTGGTAAGAATTAAGTTATTTGACTCCTGCAAAATGGGACCCTATCTGCCTCTGCTGTTCTGGATTCTATGCTCTCTTGCTCTTTTGCTGAAATGTACGTGTTTCATGTTAACTATTCTGATACTGCCAACATGTATTCTCACATAGAACAATTAAACTAAGCACATGGCTGAAAGTGGGACTTTAGAGATAAGCAGAGGAAGAGGTGAAACAATCCACATGTGGACTGATTACAGTTGGAGACACCCTGAGAAACTTAGTATAGATGCAGATGAACTTAGTATATCTGCAGATGGCGACATGCAGAGGTATTTAGTTATGTGATGTAGGGGCTAGTTTACATACGTATATTTCCTTACCATCAGCTACAAGAGCTTAAAAGAAACAATATCCGGCAACAAAGCACAAATCCAGTTCCAAGATCTTAGTTTCTAATATTCTCCAGTAGAAGAAACCAGGGCTCCTAGAAGAAATGAACTATCCTAAGATGGAACATGAAATACACAAGTGGAACATTCTTGTAGTACCATTAAGTCAGAATGTGTTCAAAAAAACGCATTTATGGAAATATGTGAAAGGGAGGCAGGCTAAGTGAAAGAGCTCCCTGTAGCCAAAGCTGCAATCATTTAAGAAAAGAAATACTGACCAAGAAAATAAAGACATCTTGTATTATAACTCAAAGCATATGCTAGATATCCATGGGTCCATACTGATATAAATGAATGATTGAATAAACAATTAAATGTTGGAAAAGAGACAAAATGTACTTAGGAAGGAATTTCAAATAATTTGTGCATATATACCGACCTTGAAGAAGGAGCTCATACCACCTAACCCCTCGCCACCAAAAAATGTGGGCTATGCACAGTGAGTTCCTTTCATAGAGTATAGTATGCAAAGGGGAAAAAAGAGTCACTTGACAGTGGAGACACTTGAGAAACACCATCTCAGCCAGCAAGGGAGTTACTGCCAACATCAACAGTGATAAATCATGTACCCCCAATATGATGCCATGAAAATGACACTTTACTTTTGAGGAACTCTCCCGAAAGCCCACAACCCTAGTGAAACTTGAAAGCACACACATGCATGTATACACACATGCACACACACTGGCACACCTACCCGGTGAATTCCAACAGAAAGACCTTGTAGAAAATGCCTGGTCAGTACCACACAAAACTGTGAAGTCATCAAAGCGGCAAGTCAGAAACAACCACAGACAGGAAGAGCCCAAGGAGAGGTAGACACTAAATTTAATGTGAGAATCAGAGCAGTTCTGGTTTCACAAAATCTCATTGTAGGTTCATCTCTTAAGCAGGTTAATAAGTATGTAAGTTTGTGTTCATTATTTATATGCATCATTTTGTGTAATGTTAACAACCACACTCTCTGGTCGGTAATAAGATTATTCCTATTTTGGGATAAAAAATCTGAGGCTCGGAGAATTTTGCTTATGTATTGTTTCTGCGGATGCATCTCAAGATCTTATTATTTAACCAAAGGTTTCCAACAACCATGAATTTGCTATTGTGAGTAGGAAGAAAATGAAGAGCAAAGTGGACAGGATTGTGGAATTCACCTCCCGCACCCCCGCTGTCTTCAGTTTTATATGCCTCTCCCTCTGCTTATCTTTGTTTTATTTCACCACTTCGTCTGCTTATCTCTAAAGTCCCACTCTCAAGCATTTTTTTTAGTTTAATTGTTCCTCTCAGTTTTAAACTACATTTTGTTTTACCTGATGTAAAAAGTACATAAGGCAATAAAAAAAATCTTCTATAATATAGCAACATGGGCTCATTAATTATCTGTGTATATGAATTTATGAATTTTTAGAACAGAAAGATGAAGAGTTACTTTTATTACTTTCATTCCCAATTTATAAATGTGGAGTCGAAGTACTCATCTAGGCTCATGGAACTCCAAGTGGAAGAACCAAAATAAAGCCCGAAACAGGTCAACGCCAGCGTCCACTTCCCACCTTGCAAGTCACTCAGGAAACTTGTGTTGACTTTTGCAAGTAGTAAACAAATGCCTAATCTAAGAAAAACACAGCTGGGAAGTGGGGAATGAAAGGTAACCATCACGCTCTTCCTCAATGCCAGGTCTGTGCTCCAGGTCTCTGAGAGAGCTGCCTAATTAGCAGGTTAAGAATTAGATAAGTTTATGTCCATTATTTATATGCATCACTTTGTGTAATGTTAACAACAACACTCTCAGATCAGTAATAAGATTACTCCTATTTTTCAATAAGAAATCTGAGGCTCGGAGATTTCAGTAATTTTTCTCAAGTCAAATTGCGAGTGATGGATAGAGTCTGACTCCCAAGCTCCTGTCCTCACCAACATTCTCTGGCCTCTCTCACCGCTAGTGGGTGGCAGAATCGAATCCATCTGACCCCCAAGCCCAGACCATTGTCATACATACAGACCATTGTCATACATGTGAGTTGCTTCCCTGGGGCCTAGACCCTGAGGGTTGGTTTTACCACCTTTACAAAGATTTCTAGGCTCCAGGAGCATTAGAGCTACAGTGTTCTCTCCGCTTCCTCACCTTGTGCTGAAGGCCAGAGATCCTGCAGCCCTTGATCTGGCTCAGCTCCCTGTCCATCCCTCAATCTGCAGAGGGAGTCTGGGCACTCAGACGGTGACCTTGAACTGAGAAGACAGGTGGCGCTGGGTGTGATGTCCACAATCCTGTCCACTTTGCTCTTCATTTTCTTCCCACTCACAGAAACAAATTCATGGGTGTTGAAAATGTTTGGGAAAAGAATGAGATCTTGAGACGCATCCACCAAACAACACATAGGCCAAAACCCACAATGAGATTTTATGAAACCAGAACTGCTCTGATTCACTAGACACGAAAACAACCAGACCAACATGACTTTTATCTAACATGATTTTTTAAAGCATTTAGTACTAATTGATTATGACTAGCAAAACTGTAAGTGTAATTTTATGGAATCAGGTAATCTCTTGTGTGTGTGTGAATGCGTGTGCATGTGTGTGTGTTCCTTACCAGATGTATTCAATCCTCTGTGAATCCAATCTAGGGTGCATCAAACTTGCTGCTTGAGCCATTTTTGACAATACATAAATGTTGGCCATATGGTACTAAAAAATAGTTTTATGTCAACCATAAACAGGATGCTTGAAAACCACTAAACAGTAGGATTTCCTGGCAGATTAAAATTCTAAAAGGCAACGTGTTCAACAAAAGCTTTGAAAATGAGAGCATTTTTTTTTTCACTAATTGAAACTGTAATTTGCAGAATAAAAGTGATGAAGAGCATTTTCCTTATGGTCTTTGTCTTCAGGCCTCTGAGGGAGCTGCCTAATTAGCAGGTTAAGAATTAGATAAGGTAAGGCCTGACTGCATCTTACATGTTCCTGTTGAGCAAATAAGAAATTTTATAACCTTCTCTCCTAAGCCTTCAGAAAATGTCACATCTATGTACATAGGAGAAGGAAAATGAACAACTCTAACTTCCTAGGGCAAAAGTGCAATGTCTCATATTGCCCAAAGCAATTTAGAGATTCAATGCTATTCCTATCTACCAATGACATTCTTTACAGAACTAGAAAAAGCTCTTTTAGGAATCATATGGAACCAACCAACCAAAAAAAAAAAAAAAACAAGCCAGAATAGTCAAGGCAATTCTAAGCAAAAAGAACAAAGCTGGGGGCATTATGTTACCTGACTTTAAACTATACTGCAGGACTACAATAACAAAACAGCATGGTACTGGCACAAAAACAAACACATAGACCAACAGAACAGAATAGAGAGCCCAGAAATAAGGCCTCACACCTACAACCATCTGATCTTTGACAAAGCAAACAAAAATAAGCAATGGGGAAAGCCCTCCCTTTTCAATAAATGGTGCTAAGATAACTGGCTAGCTGTATGCAGAAGATTGAAACTGGACCCCTTCCTTACACTACATAAAAAATCCACTCATGATAGCTTAAGGACTTAAATCTAAAACCCAAAACTGTAAAAACCCTGGAAGCCTAGGCAACACCATTCCAGACATAGGAACTGGCAAAGATATCATAAAAAAGACACTTAAGCAATTGTGAGGAAAACAAAAATTGACAAATAGGGCCTACTTAAACTGAAGAGCTTCTGCACAGCAAAAGAAACTATCAACAGAGTAAACAGACAACAAACAGAATGGGATAAAATATTTGCAAACTATGCATCTGACAAAGATCTAATATCCAGCATCTATAAAGAACTTTAACAAATTTACAAGAAAAAATCATTTAAAAAGTGGGCCAAGGACATGAACAGGCAGTATTCAGAGGACATACATGCAGCCAACAAGCACATGCGGAAAAGCTCAACATCACTGATCATTAGAGAAATATAAATCAAAACCACAGCAGATACCATCTCACACCAGTGAGAATGGCTCATGACTATTACTGAAAAGTCAAAAACAACAGATGCTGGTGAGGTTACAGAGAAAAGGGAAGGCTTATACACTGCTCTTGGGAGCATAAATTAGTTCAGCCATTGTGGAAAACAGTGTGGCTGGCTATTCCTCAAAGAGCTAAAAACAGAATTACCATTTGACCCAGCAATTCCATTACTAGGTATATACTCAAAGGGATATAAATCATTCTACCACAAAGATACCATATGTTTACTGCAGCACTATTCATAATAACAAAGACATAGAATCAACCTAAATGCCCATGAATAGCAGACTGCATAAGGAAAATGTATGCATACACATCATGGCATACTACGCAGCCATTAAAAAAGAACAAGATCATGTCCTTTGCAGGAACATGGGTGGAGTTGGAGGCCATTATTCTTAGAAAACTAAAGCAAGAATAGAAAACCAAATGCCACATGTTCTTACTTATAAATGGAAACTAAATAATAAGAATGTATGGAGAAAGATAGGGGAACAACAGACACTGGGGCCTATTGAGGGTGCGAGAAGGGAGAGGAGCAGAAAAAATAACTATTGGGTGCTAGGCTTAGTGTCTGCATGATGAAATAATCTGTACAACAAACTCCCATGACATGAGTTTACCTATGTAACAAACCTGCACATGTACCCCTGAAAACTAAGTTATTTGTTTTTAAGTTGCCATGTCCAAGAAATGTTATTTCTGGAGTCATGAGCCAAAATGGATCCCATATTATCATTCTCTAGATGAAGAAGATACTGTCCAGAGGCATGACCAACAGGGCTCAGGACTACCCGTCCACTTATAGAGCCCACATCTCATGTGGGCCACCCAGAGGGCCCTCATGGCCACAGACGTACAGTTATTCCAGATCTCTCTCACACAGATTTCTGTGCTCAGCTCTGGTTTCTCTGCTGAGCTGTGGATCTACTGACGGCCCTGACATTTTAGTAAACTGTCTCAAAAAAGCAGCAAAACTCAAACTTCCCACACAAAATAACGACATCTAATTCCCATCCCACTGGCGTTTCCTTGCTCAGTGACCGGCACCTCCACATGTTCCACTGTACAAGCCAGCAAGTTGGAGGTTGTCCCTAATGCCTTTATCTTCCCCACTGTTCACAACCAATCTAGCACCAATACCCTTGATTTTGCCTCCAAAATAGCTCTTCCACCTGTCAATAAAGTGTTGCTTTGGGACAGCAAATTAGTTGGAAACAACCAACTGCCTAGTTAAAACCTTATTGCAGTTATCTAACTGCCACAGTTAAAAAAAAATTAATGCAGAATTAGATTTAGCATTTTTCCTCCTGAATTGTCACCTTGCAATTAATCTGTGTCCAATTTGAGTAAACAACTCTTTTGAAGATCACTTTAGGAAGGAGAATTATTAAATTGATATATTATATTTATGGTGAAATAACATAGATATGTTGAATTCAATTAACAAAGTAAATATTGTCAGTAGATATTTGACTATTTAGGATAAATCTCTAAAAGTTTAATGAAGTTAGTTACTAACATATTGAGAAATCTTTTAATTGAGAAAATGAGAATTATTTTATTTTCAGCATCAGTCTGTTCAACTAATAATGATGGCTTCTTTTTAAAGCCTGGAATAAAACCAAAAATTTTCTAAAATACAACACCCTAAAGTGGTAAAGAACCTGTATAATGATATAGATTCATTTTGATGAACACATTAGTTACCAAGAGCAAACATATTAACTACCACCATCAAAATAAACAAAAAACAAAAACAAATCTTAAACATCTTTTATTTCCAAATGTGAAACTGGACTTGGTCTGTTTGGGCTGCTGTAACAAAAATATCATAGGCTGGGTGGTTTATAAACAGCATAAACTTATTTCTCCCAGTTCTGAAGGCTGGAATATCCAAGATCAAGGTTCAAGCACATCTTTTGTCAGTGAGGGTCTGCTGTCCCATTCACAGATGGCACCTTCTCTCTGTGGCCTCAAATGACGGAGGGTAAATGAGCTCTCTGGGGCCTCCCTTATGAGGGCATGAATCTCATTCATGAGGGCTCCACTCTCATGACCTAATTGCCTCCGAGTGACCCCACCTTCTCATACCACCAGCTTGGGGCTTAAGATTTCAGCCTATGAATTTTGGGGAACACAAATACTCATTCAGCCTAGGGCAGGTATCTATTACTCATAAACACCCCAAAGTGCTTTGCTTCAGATTTGAGTACCTCGCAGGAGTTGCTGCCTGTAACACCTAAATTTATTATCACAATGTGAGCCTGGTTTTCTCCCTCTTATGAGAGGAAAGTATGTCATCGACCTAAGTTGACGACAACCTTAGAAAGCAGAGGTTTGTGGGATGAACATTCCTAGTCACTATAGTTGATCTCAAGGTTAAAACAGATATTCTACCTCTTCCACTATCCCTTCTAAATTTCCATTATTCTCACTATCACCTTTTAAATATGCTCTTCAATCAGCTTATCATCAAAGTGATGGATCAAAACGATGTTCTTTGATATGCCTACATGGTCCAATTATCTTATGAACATATTATGAGAGAGGGCAGAAAAGACGACAGAGCCCTGAGTGAAAACCATAAATGTCTATTATTGACTCTTCCACATGATTGCAATCTGTCTCTGAACTTCTTTCCTGATTAGGTCTGTAAATAGTGTATTAAACAGATTAGTTCCCCACACAATGCCCTATATATCTGAGGCAATGTTCATCTGTTCCAGCAAATATACCGCACCTGGAACTACAGCTGTGATTGGTGCTACAATTTGACTGACCTTGCCTGGTCACTGGCCATTATCCATGTCCATCTATTTCTCTTGGGGGCCACATTGGAGAATGAAATGGAAGTATGACAAGGTTCTGCAATTGCTGCTCTCTGCTTGGGATAATCTTCTTCCAGGCCTTCCTCTAACTGGGAGTCTTATCATTTGCATTAGAAGTGAATATTAACACTGGCTCATTCTATGACCGCTTTTATATGCCCCAACACACATATACATACTTTACTATTTTCTAAAATAACTGATATTTTATTCAGATTATCTATCTATCTCCACTTGCCACATACTTATGGGTTTAGGAATGGGGATATGACATAATTCCATCTAGTAATCATGGATGTTTCTGGAAAAGTTTTGGAGCTTTAAAAAAGGCACCACAATGATTTCCCTGTTTTCCATTTGAGTGCCGTATCACATACAGTTGCTGGAATTGCTGCAGCCTGAGAAACAAGCTGAAAAGGGGAAGACTCAGTGAGAGCAGGAAGTAAAGAATCTGTCTTTTAATAACATCACAGAATCATAGAATTAATCAAACCTGGAAGAGGCCCCTAGAGTATTTCTTATTAGTTGAAGCAATATAATTTTTTCCTCTTTTGTTACAGTCATTTTGAGTCAGAGTTTTCTGTTACTTGCAGCCAAAAGCATCACAAATGATATAAGACCCCAGCTCAGAGGCCACTGCTCAGAGGTGTTCCTTGAGAACTGTCAAAGCCAAAACTGTCCTCCAGTTCAAACTGCTTACTCCCATCCTATTGCTACTTTTCATCATTTTAGTAGCATTTGTCACCATCTGAAACATGCTTATTTTTCATTTTTTTCTTTCTTAGAAGCCCCATTCATTCTTATGAGAATGAGAATCTTGTCTTTCTTACTGCTGTAGGTACAGCAAGTAGTACAGTACCTGGTTCAGAAGGCTCTCAACAGCTCCAAGTTGCTGTGTTTTTGTTTTTGTTGTTGTTTTTGAGATAGAGTCTTGCTCTGTCACCAGGCTGGAGTGCAGTGGTGCGATCTAAGCTCACTGCAACCTCCACCTCCTAGGTTCAAGTGACTCTCTTGCCTCAGCCTCCTGAGTAGCTGGAACTACAGGAATGTGTCACCATGCCTGGCCAATTTTTTGTATTTTAGTATAGATGGGGTTTTACTACATTGGCCAGGATGGTCTTGATCTCCTGACCTTGTGATCCACCCGCCTCAGCCTCCCATAGTGCTGGGATTACAGGTGTGAGCCACTGTGCCTGGCCTGCTGTGTTGACTCATCACAGCTGTTTCCTCCAACCTTGTTTCATTCTGTGCCCTGGGAATAAAGATTGATGAGGAAAGGAGAGGAAGTTGTCTTGTTTTCTTCATTGAGAAGAATGAGGGTCCTTTCAAATCATGCCAGGAAGCACATCAGGAGAAGGCGGGAAATGAAAACCCAAAAAGGCTGGACAGAAAGCTGATAAATATTAGACTTTGGGGCCAAAGGAGCACATTTTGCTTTCTGATATGGAAATGAGACCTAATTGCATCGCATTGAAAATTAAATATATATGCAGTGGAGAGGATGGGAAGAAAACAGAAAGACACATAGAAAAAATGTCAGAGTCAGAATCCCACCATCAAGCTGCATGTTAACTCTAAAGCTTCCTGACCTCCAAGAGGGTCAAGGAAAAACATTCTAATGTTGTAAGAAAAGAACTGAAGGTAATGTGAGCATGGATAGGAAAGAAGGATGGGTCATGCCTTTCTACTTGATAAACACTGTAGGATGGTCCACACATATTATTTTTTAAAAGTCGCGTTTAGAGATTAATAATTTTCATGATAAATTGTACAGCTACATTACTTTCTAAGGCAACAGTGGAAACTAGAAACTCTTGGAAGGAAAGTCTCTTTTCATCTAGGGATCCCATAAGAATATTCATTGCTTTGTTTTCTATTTAAAAGAGAATAATTTAATCTATGTGGCCACCTCCTTCCACCTTGAGTTTGCTGCCAAGTTAATCTGTCTCAATGGAAGGAAGCCTGATCATGAATTATAATCCATTTTCATTATTCCAGTCTCAATCTGAGATTCTATGTATAAGGAATCTATGAATCTATGCATAAAAGAAGAAAAGGAAGAAAAGCTATAGAATCAAATGGCATGTTTTCCATCTATACACAAGAAATGGCACAAATCTATAGGGACTCATGTGAACCACGTAAAAACCAGTTTTCATTAGAATCAAATACTTACTATTTAGCACAGAGTTTTGAAAAGCAATTGCTTAGCCTTCCTACTTAGAGATCACCCACATATATTTTTGGTTTTGTCTTAAATTCAAGTAACCTTTGGAAACAGAGTAAGGGTAATACTTGCTACTCTGCATGGAATGTTTACTATGTACTTGGTATAGTTCTCAGAGCTTGATACATTGAATCAAATGTTTAGTATTTACTGGGTATGGTTCTCAGAGATTGAGCCATTGAACCAAGCATTTACTACATATTGGATGTAGTTTTCAGAGCTTGATCCATTGAATCAAGCTCTGTAGTATATCCGTACTATATGTATTGAATCCTCACAATAATTTTGTAAGGTAAGTACTCTTGCTTTTATACTGTAATGAAAGAAATTACATTCAGCCAAGAGTACAGAGCTAGTAAGAGACAACTAGGTATTATACCCATGACATCTGAATGCAAAATTATGTTCTTATCAAAAAAATTATTTTTTTAGTTGACAAATAAAATGTATATATATTTATGGAATACAACATGATATTTTGAAATATGTATATGTTGTGTGATGATGAAATCAAGGTAATGAATATTTACATTACCTCGCATACTTATATTTTGTGATGAGAACACTTAAAAATCTACTCTTTCAGCAATGTTCAAGTACATTATACATTGTAATCAACTGTTGTCACCATGTTATACAATAGATCTCTTAAATTTTGTAACTGAAATGTATTTTTTGATGAACATTTCCCCAATCATACCCCTGTTCCTCACCCCAGCCCCTGATAACCACCATTCTATTCTCTGCTTCTGAGTTCAGCTTACTTAGATTCCACATGTAAGTGAGATTACACAGCATTTGCCTTTTTGGCCTGGCTAACTCAATTTAACATAATGTTGTCCCAGGTCATCAGCTCATTGTAAATGGCAAGATTTTCTACATTTGAAACACTGAATAGTACTTCATCATGCATATATACACCTTTTCATTGTTCATTCATCCACTGATGGATGGTTAGGTTGATTTCATGTCTTGGTTACTGGGAATAATTTTTCAATAAACATGAGAATCCACATATCTCTTCAACATGCTGATTTCAATTTGTTTGTATATGTACCTAGTAGTGGGGTTGCTAGATCATACGGTAGTTCTATTTTTAGTTTTTTGGGTACTCTTCAAACTGTTTTTCATAATAGCTATACTAATTTACATTGCCACTAATAGCGTACAAAGGTCTTTATTTTACATCCTCACTAACACTTGTTATAGTTCACCTTTTTTATAATATCCACTCTAACAGGTGTAAAGTAATATCTCACTGAGGTTTTCATTTGCATTTCCCTGATGATTAGTGATGTTGAATACTTTTTCATATACCTGTTATCTATTTGCATGTCTTCTTTGAAGAATCGCCTATTCAGGTTTTATTTTTCCTAATTTTAAACCAGATTGTCTTCTTGCTATTGAGTTATCTGATTTCCTTATATTTTTTGGATATTAACTTTTTATCGGATCTATGCTTTGCAAATATTTTCTCCTAATATATAGGTTGTCTCTTAACTCTGTCGATTTTGTCTTTTGCTGGAATAAATAACCTTGGAAAGAAAAGGGAATCCTTGTACACCATTTGTGGGAATGTGAATTAGACATTATAGAACATAGTATGGCGGTTCTCCTCAAATGATCTGCCCTTCCATGTTCATGGAGCACTGTTTACAGCAGCCAAGATACAGAATCAATGTGGGTGCCCATCAACAGATGAATGGATAAGAAAAATGTGGTATACACACAGCCTTAAAAAAGAAGAAAATTACGTCATTTATGACAACGTTGGTGAACCTGGGGGGCATTATGTTAAGTGAACTAAGCCAGACACAGAAAGACAAATAGTGCATTATCTCACTTATACGTGGAATCTACAAATGTTGAACTCATGGAGGTAGAGAGTGGAATGGTGATTACCAGAGCATGGAGGAACAGGGTGGGGAAAGGGAAGATGTTGCTGAAAGGATGAAACTTTCATTTAGTCAGGAAAAATAACTTTTAGAGATCAATAGTACAGCATGATGACTAGAGTTAATAATAACATAGTATGTATTACAAATTGCTGAAAGAGTAGATTTTAAATGTGCTCACTACAAAAGAATAGGTATGTGAGGTGATGGATGTGCTGAGTAGCTTGCCTGAATCAATCCTCAGTGTATACACACATCAAAAGATCACACTGTACTATATATAGTGTATGTATATACACACAACACACAGAGAGATATACAATTATTACTTGTCAATTAAAAATAAAATTTAAAATTTGATCCATTAAAAAACAAAACCGTGCTTGTTGCTTGTTTGCTTATATGGCAAAGCAGCTGTAGAAAGCACGGAGAATAGGCCTGGAGCTATGGCTCACACCTGTAATCCCAGCACTTTGGGAGGCCGAGGCAGATGGATCACCTGAGGTCAGGAGTTCAAGAGCAGCCTGACCAACATGGAGGCATCTCTACTAAAAATACAAAATTAGCTAAGTGTGGTGGCTCATGCCTGTGATCCCAGCTACTCAGGAGGCTCAGGCAGGAGAATTGCTTGAATCTGGGAGGTGGAGGTTGTGGTGGTGAGCTGAGATTGTGCCATTGCACTCCAGCCTGGGCAGTAAGGGTGAAACTCCATCTCAAAAATAAAAATAAAAATAAAGTACTGAGAATACAAAGTAAATAAAGATCCAATCTAGCAGAGGAAACAGATATATACAAAATACAGAGTCCTTAGTAGACAAACTGGGGTTCCATACAGGCAAATAAAAATTAAAAATAAGAAAATTATATTTGCATTTTTCCTAGTGCAAAAGGAAATATAGACTTTCCTTTTTCTTAAAGTATTTACAATAAAAACTTGTAATTTTGAATTATTTCTCTTCTCCTTTGAGATGCACATGAATTTATTCAAAATCTAGGTAAGACTTTTGCCAACTTTACAACCCAGGCATGTCTTTTTCAAGGACCTGAGAGTCATCACTGCATAATATAAGAAGAAAGCCAGCACCCTCCTCTCCCAGTTTCCACAAAAGGGTCACAGCCTGACGTCAGTAGGCACCTAGTTCCAAGCTGCAAACTATCTGTGATAGCTAGGAAAAATTTATTTTGCCTTTAGATAAAGACAATCAACAAATATAGGAGGCTACCTGAATTACTAGGTGAATTTAGGATGAACTACCTGTGACCAGAGATTCTGTTAAATCTTACTTGAGGATCAATTATTATCTCTCTTGACAAAATGTGTGCAATAGGCCGTATCTGCTTGGCTGTACAAAGGGGTGAGATTTCTTGCTGTCTTTGCCATCTCTTAGCAGATTACCTGTGATAAGCATCACAGTCTGGTTTAATGCTTATCAATAATAAAAGTATTTTCTTTCTCTTCCAATTCTGAGGATGGGTTTTCTGGATTAGCAGGAGATTCCATTTTTAATTATATTTTCCCAACAGTTCTCTCGGGGGTCTGGGAGACAAACATATTACTGGCTGTTTTCATCTTAGGACTACAATAAGTGAGTGCTGCTCACTTTAATTTGGGATATGCAGAAAGCTTCACAACAGGCTTCCCTGACACCCTGCCCTCATCAGAACTGCCACACCCCCACTAGAGGGCAAGAGGGTACAGCACAGTATTTTTGGATTCCGTTTGATGACTACCACTATGAGAAAACTGGAAAGTATCAATCTTCTTTCCTCGGGAAACACCCCTGCCCAAAATATGTTCACGAATGCCACACTCTATAGACAAATATATTCCATGAAAATTATTTCTTTTTATATTAGTCCATTTTCACACTGCTGATAAAGGCATACCCTAGACTGGGAAGAAAAAGAAGTTTTATTGGACTCACAGTTCCGCATGGCTGAGGAGGCCTCAGAATCATGACGGGAGGCAAAAGGCACATCTTACACAGCAGCGGCAAGGAAAAATGAGGACGATGAAAAAGCGCAAACCCCTGATAAAACCATCAGATCTCATGAGACTAATTCACTACCACAAGAACGTTATGGGGGAAACCTCCCCCATGATTCAAATTATCTCCCACCAGGTCCCTCCCACAATACGTGGGAATTATGGGAGTACAATTCAACATGAGATTTGGGTGGGGACACAGCCAAACCATGTCACTTTTGAAAATTGCAGGCATCCTAGTCCCAGGACAATTGATACCAAGTTTAGCATCTGCTTATTTGTATGATGTCTTCATTTCACCGTTTTATCCCTTGACTTGGGAGATTTGAAAAGTACCACCAACCTTTGTTAGCTTAGGAAAACATCCAAGCATTTCATATTCATCAAATGGTGCCCCAGAAGGGATTGGAGCTGATCATCTAGTGAAAGCCCAGCATATGGTGCTGCCCAGCTTCTGGCTCCAGCTCTAGCTGCACTCCCTGAACCTGCTGGAGAGAAGTTCTGTTTGTTAGGTGCCATTAGCACAGATGCTAGGGCCATGAGTTTAGATGCTTGGGGTTTACATGCAAATTAATCACATAAAAGGAAAACATTTTGGAAGGATAAACAGATTTTCAAGGGGGAAATAAGAAAGAGAGAGGTCTGCAGAGTCTTCCAAACTTCTTTGGAAATTATTTAGGAAAGTTTCTATCAGGAATAAAGAAACTTGCAAACATATTGTTTAAAAATAGGTGTCATAAACTCAAGGCATAAAGCACCAAACACTAGAAGTTTATTTCTGTGATTACAGGGAAAGGGGAACAAAGAAAAAACAAATGGTGGCCTCTAACCCACCTACCCCATAAACAGAAAATGGAAAATAAGGACTTTGAATGACCTAAGCCCACCAGATCTGGCAAATAAAAATAAGTTTCCTGTCGCCAAAAGAAGACTGGACTTGCAAACTCTTACTCTTAGTATGTGATTTTCAAGGGACCCAGGCATTCAAGATCTAGCCCAGCCACGTGTTTGATGAGAAAATGTTTGGTGTACAAGTGATTCGTTTAGCTTTACAAAGGGGTTGTTGGACTCTGACTTGGGTCCACCAAGATTAGTGGTGGATGGAATCTCTGCCTATTCCAGCCTTTCTCTGCACTGCCTCAAAAATTCTAACTGAAGCACTGAACCTACCAACAGAAATGATGCTCAATTAAGAACTATCGGTGCATAGGCTGTATACACAATTCCTGCTCCCCGCTCTCACGATGCCGTAGTGAAATTACACCAGTTGCTTACAGGTATGTACATCATTATCCTCTTATCTTGTGCATCCATAATATAATTCTATCCACAAACAGGTGATTTATTCACAAAGTCTTATGACTCCTCGACAGAAGTGGCACTTTATCATGTATTGCTATGACTAGGTAAGCAAGGAAAAAAAAATCCTTAAATGGCCCAGAGAAGTGATATGGCATCTCATCTGGTGTAATATACCTGGGGAGGCTGAGAGCCAGGGAAACTGGAATGAGCATATTTAACTTAAAAGAGGCAGCCACCACTACCTGAGACCTGATTATGCCCTGTGGGAATGCTGGTCTTGTCCTCCTACAGCATTTGATATGTCAAGAAAAGCAGGAAATTAAGGTATTGGGTGAAATCTATCCATTTTCTTCTTCTTCTTCTTCTTCTTTTTATTTTACTTTAAGTTCTGGGATACATATGCAGCATGTGCAGGTTTGTTCCATAGATAACATGTGCCATGGTAGTTTGCCACACCCATCAAACCGTCGTTTAGGTTTTTAAGCCCCACAAGCATTAGATATTTGTCCTAATGCTCAACATTACCCTCTAGCAGGGAATCCATAAAGTGGTGTGCTATTCAAACGAGGCCAGTGTTAGGATTGTTACATTTAATTATCATGTAAATAAGATGTAGGTTTCACCACATTTATTAATGAAAAAAAATCAATTCATAGGGGCTTCTGAAGAGCTAGATCCTGAGAAAGAATCTGGGCTCAGGTGAGAGGTGTGCTAGGATTGATTAGTAATGTCTTCCTCAGGCAGGTGCAAGGGCTCTTTGCCAGGCATGTCTGTCTCTGCCATTCTGGGCTATAAACCCAAGTCCAAAGCCCTCAGGAGGTTCTGAAGGTTTCTGTATCCCACTCTGCACACTGTGTTCCAATCACCAATGGTTCATATAACATATTTAGAAAACACTGACTTAGAGGATTTCTTTTTGGAAAACTCTGCATGGCCAGTTAAAATGTCTCTGTTGTAATCCTATGTAGATTATTCATAAATGTCATTTGACAATGCCACTGAAGGTGTCCATGTATGGCTTGTCATGACTGAATCAGACCCCAGAACAGCAGTGTTGCCTACTCACCGGATATTTTTACTATAACCTGACAGAGAGCCTAAGACAAAATTATCGGCCCTAAATACCAGCAGGTAACTCTCAAAGTGCAACAGGCTTGTTTTAACCACAATCAGCTGCAGAAGCCTCTTTTTTTTTCTTTTGTAAATTGAATGAGTTGTTTGACCCTTCCTTCTCTCACAGTGAGAAATAATGTGAAATTACAGTAATCATTTTCAATACACAGACATGCATTCCTAGCAGTTCTCAGAGGAGCTTATCAAAGTAGACAACAAAACCCTGACTTCCACAAAAGAGTTCCATGTTCAATTAAATGCTGCACAATGAGGAGATATGGTTACCATCCAAGGGCCCAGAATAGCCTGCAGAAAATATAAAGGTAGATATTTCCTCAGAAACTGGAGTCAAGGCTTTTTTGGTTTCGAGGTTGATGCTTGGGGACTCCATAGGCCAATCTGCTCACACAGCATGGACACAGTCACCTCCTTTGCAGGGGTCCCAGAATTAGACTGTGGCCATCTGCTTGCTGCCTGGTGCTGAAGTCACACCTGCTTGCTTGCTTCCTAGCGTCTCTGACATGTCACAATAATCATCAAAATTTAAACAAAAGGAAACAGCAAACATTGAGATAATTTGACATTCTTAATATAATTTTCTATATCTTATCTTGGTGCTTTTCAAACTTCAGGCATTTTATGTATCATACCCAAGACTTTTGCCATGTTGACGTATCTTCTATAAATTACTGATTTAATATTCTAAAGTCTAATGGTTCTTTTCTTTTTTTCAGACGGGGTTGCCTGGGCTGGAGTGCCATGGCACAATTTCAGCTCACTGCAACCTCCGCCTCCTGGGTTCAAGCAATTCTCCTGCCTCAGCCTCCCAGGTAGCTGGGATTATAGGCACCTACAACCATGCCCAGCTAATTTTTGTATTTTTAGTAGAGATGGGGTTCACCATGTTGGCCAGGCTAGTCTTGAACTCCTGACTTCAAGTGATCTGCCCACCTCAGCCTCCCAAAGTGCTGGGATTATAGGCATGAATCACTGTACCCAGCTGGCTTTCTTATTTTTACTATTTTCATGCTATTGACCTTTTCTATTCTGACATTTTATATCAATGAAATCATGCAGTATTGATCTTCAGTTGGCTTCCTGCACTCAGCATTCTGTTCTCAAGGTTTTTCTAGCACTATTTTGTTCTTTGGGGCTGAATCACATTCCATCCTATGGCCGCACCACATCTTGTTTATCCACTCACCAGTAGATGGACATTTGGGTTGTCTCCTTTTTAGATATGATGAATAAAGCTGCTATTAACATTCACATACAAATTTGTGTGTGGACAATCTATTTTTATTTCTCTTAGGTGCATACCTAGGAGTAGAATTACTGGGCTATATGAGAACTCTACATTTGACATTTTGAGGAACAGTCAAACTGTCTTCCAAGGCAGCTACACCATTGTACTTTCCCACCCACCAGCCATCATGAGAGTTCTCATTTCTACACCCTTGGCAGCCATGATTTTGTGAAGAAATCTCTACATCAAGTACCACCTGTTGCAGTCCAGAGTTCTCTACCCATCCACAAACAAACTTTTCAA
Organism: Cheracebus regulus; assembly: GCA_963574635.1. Classification (NCBI taxonomy): domain Eukaryota; kingdom Metazoa; phylum Chordata; class Mammalia; order Primates; family Pitheciidae; genus Cheracebus; species Cheracebus regulus. Next base: position 23,204 of record CAUYQU010095692.1, read on the forward strand.
AGAGAACTTTATTAGGGTTGTCTGTCCAGAGGAGGAATTCTGCATTAGGGATGACTCCCTATACATCAGGGATTCTTTGCAGAATCGAAACTTGGACAAAAAAATTGTTAATAGAAACATCTTCCAGCTTTTATTATTCAATTTAGCCAATGTTTTCTTTCTAATACCCACCTGTCAACTAAGAATGCTCCTTCTAATGCACGGACTAGAGTGGGCATTCATGCAAAGCTTCATTGAGTATAGGACTGAATACAGAGGTGATTAAAAAATGAACAATCGAAGAGAAGGATGAACGAGCTCAGGGAGTATTTATTTGCTGAATGCCCTGTAGCTGCCTGATGCAGTCTGGATGTTATGAGTGGACACATGGACAACGGAAACGTGGAAACTCCCAGAGACTGCACTCAACTGCGGGAGACAGATAATCACTGTGCAAACAAACCGGTCGAAGGAAAAGCCCAGCTACAGGTCGGGCTCTAAATTAGGGGTGACTAATCTTTTGGCTTCCCTGGGCCACACTGGAAGAAGGATTGTCTTGGGCCACACATAAAACACACTAATGATAGCTGATGAGCTAAAAAAGGATCTCATATTGTTTTAAGAAAGTGTAGGAATCTGCGTTGGGCTGCATTCAAAGCCTTCCTGGGCCACAGGCCGGCCAAGTGCCACAGGTTGGACAAGCTTTCTCTAAAAGAAACTAAAGAAGAGAATGGGGCAGAGGGTGTCCAGGAGGGGAGGGTCAGAGCAGCGGGCAGGATCTGCATTCTCCAGGGCCTTCCAGACACAGTCAGGGTGCAAAGCAGGGAGGGCCTCTGGACACTGCTGTGGCTCCTGCTATTCTGGGTCTTTAACGTTAATTTCAACTAAAATTGTCACTGTAAACCAAAAATAGAATTCTAAGACTCCACAGCCATCTGAATGGACTTCCTCCTCAGCCAGGACTCTTTTAAAATGTAACCTGAGAGACTGGGTCAGGCCATGATGGAAGTGGGCGTCGGACATGCCTCCTTATACCTCTTTGGCATAATGTCAACACAGACTTGAAATCTGATAAGAAACATTTTACAGCCTCTGCTCCCTGAAGCCTGCTACCTGAAGGCTTCCTCTGCAAATAAGAACTCGGCCAGGTGTGGTGGCTCACACGTGTAATCCCAGCTCTTTGGGAGGCTGAGGCCAGTGGATCACTTGAGGTCGGGAGTTTAAGACCAATCTAAGCAACATGGAGAAACCCCATCTCTACTAAAAATACAAAATTAGCCAGGAGTCATGGCTTATGCCTGTAGTCCCAGCTACTCAGGAGGCTGAGGCAGGAAAATTGCTTAAACCCAGGAGGTAGACATTACAGTGAGCTGAGATTGTGCCATTGCACTCCAACCTGGCAACAAGAGCAAGAACTTGAGCCTACACAAGCCTTTATCTTAACACAGACATTCCTTTCTATTGATCCCAGGCCTTTATATAAACTCAACCAAGTGTCAACTAGAAAATTTTTAAGTCTTCCTATAAGGTAGAAGTTGCTATCTACCTTCAAGTTCTTCTACCTTTTTAGATCAAACCAATGCACATCTCAAATGTATTTGATTGATGTCTCATGTCTCCCTAAAATGTATAAAACCAAGCTGCACCTCGACCACCCTGGGCACATGTGTTCAGGACCTCCTGAGGCTGTGTCATGAGCCATGGTCACTCATATATGGCTCAGAATAAATTTCCTCAAATATTTCACAGAGTTTAACTCTTTTTGCTGACATCACCCACATCTCTTATTGGTCTCTCCTTAAGGACATCCGTGAATCCTTCTGATACTTGGAAGAAAACTTTAAACATACTTTCCCCCTCTCCTGTCTATTTCCTACATTGTTTCCTAAATTTCATGATTTTCACAGCTAATTTTCCAAAATTCTCACCCAATGAACATTGCGCACTGTCTCTTCTCTGACCCTGGAGTCGGCCCCAAGTGCCTTTGTTCATGAGCTCTTCCCCTGCCATCTGTGCTTCTTCTTCAGCCTCATTTCCTAACAGGCTTTCCCAACAATCCGTGCTTCATGAAAATTGCCATCACCCATTTCTCAAATGCGTCAGGTGGTTTCTGTATGTATGTATGTACTTATTTATTTGAGGTAGACTCCAGTCCCAGGCTGGAGTGCAGTGGAACGTTCTCAGCTCACTGCAACCTTCACCTCCCTGGTTCAAGTGACTCTCCTGCCTTAGCCTCCCAAATGTCCGGGATTACAGGTGTGCACCACCATGCCCGGTTAATTTTTGTATTCTTAGTAGAGATGAGGTTTTGCCGTTTTGGCCAGGCTGGTCTTGAACTCCTGACCTTCAGCTGATCCATCCACCTCAACCTCCCAAAGTGCTAGGATTACAGGTGTGAGCCTCAATGCACGACCTCAGGTGGTTTTCAAATAGCCAAGACTTTTTCAGTCGTGAGACTTCTTGATTTCTCATTGTCTTCCTAATCAGAGTCCTCTGCTCCCTCTCAGCACCTGTTCACCTTTTGGAATCCTTCTCCATCATTCACCAGTTACCAAAATCCAGTTTACTGTCACCCGCTGCTGAGCTGATCTAGTATGTTGTCCCATTGTTACCTGTGCGTTTCATAAACTATTCTATAAGCCTTTCAAAAGCACAAAAGTGAGTTATTCATCTTTATGGCATCAACACTCAGCACAGTGAATGGCACAAAGTGTGTGATTGGCAGGTGAATGAATGAGAAACCTTTTTTCCCTTTCTCCTTAGCTGGAAAACCTGCTCAAAATGATATAGGAGTTAAAAAGAAATTATTTAGGCAGACAGGGTAAGGAAGTCCCCAGTAAGATTTTCCTTTTAATGAAAAGCAGCCCCCAAATCATTTTCTTTTCTAACAAAGAGAAGCCTGTAAAATCAATCTGCAGACCTAGACAAGCAAGCTGGAAACTTGCACGGGTGAGTACCTGCAGCTGTGTCAATAGGAAAAGGCCACATGGAACTAGGCATGTTCAACATGGAGGCTCCGTCTTCCCTTTTCTTTATCAACCACGTATATGGTAAGGAGCAGACAACAAGGCTTGAGCCAGATAAAAAAGATCTATTTGTATAATAAAAGATTAGGGTGGGGAGGCCACCTTCTTCACACAATATGTAAACTTTACGCCTGGTCCAACCAATCCTTGGGCCCTACGTAAATCAGACATTGCCTCCTCAAACCAGTCTATAAAATGCTGTGCACTATGGTAGGCTGGAGGTCTCACCCAGGCACCCCTCTCTCTCTCAGGGGAGACTGCTAGTCCCCTTTGGCAGCAACCCTTACTATTCCTCAGCCCCTGCAGGAGATTCCCAGGAAAGCAGGGTCTGGAGTGGACCTCCAGCAGACCTGCAGCAGAGGGGCCTGACTGTTAGAAGGAAAACAAACAAACAAAAAAAACAGAAAGAAATAGCTTCAATATCAACAAAAAGGACGTCCACTCAGACCCCATCTGAAAGTCACCAACTACAAAGACCACAGGTAGATAAATCCACAAAGATGGGAAGAAAGCAGCACAAAAAGGATGAAAACACCAAAAACCAGAATGCCTCTCCTCCTCCAAGGGATCACAACTCCTCACCAGCAAGGGAACAAAGCTGGATGGAGAATGAGTCTGATGAATTGACAGAAGCAGGCTTCAGAAGGTGAGTAATAACAAACTTCTCTGAGGTAAAAGAACATGTTCTAACCAAATGCAAAGAAACTAAGAATATTGAAAAAAGGTTAGATGAAATGCTATCTAGAATAACCAGCTTAGAGAAGAACATAAACAACCTGATGGAGCTGAAAAACATAGCACGAGAACTTTGCGAAGCATACACAAGTTTCAATAGCTGAATTGACCAAGCAGAAGAAAGGGTATCAGACATTGAAGATCTTTTTGCCTATTAAACCTCCCCTCCTAAATCCTCTTCTTGTGTATCCGTGTACTTCAT
>CAUYQU010095695.1:0-49838 GCA_963574635.1 Cheracebus regulus
GGGTTTTTGGCCGGGGATGGGAAAAAAAAAAAAAATGCACCAACCACACGCGCGCACCCGGCCTCGGTCCTGGGGTTTAAAAGTTCAATTTTAAAAAAAAAAAAAAAAAAAAAAAAGCTGTTTCCAAATTGTAGCGCCCCCACCCCCACCCCGTCTCCAGGAAAAAAAAAAAAAAGTGGGGGGAAAAAGTGCTTGGAGCTCCCAATTTCAGCCCGCGAAAGTCTCCCGACTCATTGCTATTCTTGGGCTCAGGAAATTGCTTAAACGCGATCTGATTGCCAGCAACGTGCAGGAGAAGTGGGGGGTCCGGGTGTCAGTTTCTTTACGTGCAGGGCTCGCCCTCGCGCGCGCTCGCTCTCTTCGGCTCCCTCCCTCCCGCTCTGTTCCAGCAGAGGCTGGGAGTTGCCGCTCGATCCGGCTCCCCTTCTCTCCCTTTTTAGCAATTATTGCCTTCTTTTTGTCCTTTCCAACTTGGAGAGGGCCCGAGTGTGGAGCGCGCGTGGATCGGACGCCTTGGTCTGCGCGGCCCTATTCATTCGCTCCCGGGGCAGCCGCGGCGCGGAGAGAGAGGGCGGCCCTTTTTTCCCCCATTTTTTTAATACCCCATTAAGTCTGATTGACAGTTAAAGTTGTTGGGAGGCTTCACTACCGTTCCTCTGAGTGGCTGCTGCGGCCTCCCCTCCCCCTGCGCCGTCGCGGGGTGCGCGCAGAGGCGCGCACTCGGGCTCGCCGGGACTGGCGCTCTCCCGGGACTGACTCCCCTCTCTGCAAGCCGGGACTTGCCGCCGGTGTCCCTGAGGGCTCGCAGCTGTAACTCGAACACGCTGGAACCGACTCCAGCGAGCCGGCTGCCTTCCCGAGACATTCCTCCTTGCCCGGGCCGCCCGCGGGCCAGGTGACCACCCCTGCGTGTGGAGCAGGCCTAGGGGAGCCTGCGCATGCCTTGATCCAACCAGGTCGCCCAGGGTCTTATTTCAGGTCATTTGGTCATCCTCTGCCTCCAGGTAGGCTCCGGAAGCCACTTCTCACCTTTGCCCGGACCTCTTCTGTCTTCGCTTAGAGTGGACCTTTAAAAGCCTGACCCCAGTCCCTCATGTTGCTTTCGGGGAAGCCGCTGGGGAACCGGGCTTTGCTTTGAGAGGAGGGGGTAGTCAGGGTAAAGGAACCTCTGCTCCGGGTGCCAATAAAATAAAATCCCCATAAGATTAGCTGGGAGCATATTTATTGCTCATCTGAGCTAGAATTACCTTGATTGACAGCAATTTCCTTAATAACCAACGCCTGTAAACAAAACGGCCTCTACCCGCGCCCCTGCGCTGTGCGGGCAGCGTCTCCTGTTCTTGGGTCTCCCTGGACTGCCCTGGCGGGGCATCCACCTTCTAACCTCCTGCCCTCCCCGACCGGAATGTCTCCCTTGCTGGAGGGTGGGACCGAGCTGCTATTTAGAGTTGTCTGTTGCAGGAAGTCTGGGAGGTGAGTCACTAAAAAGCAGCCCCAGTTCAAAGTGCTGATGGGACTTGCCTCCCGCCCCCTGCACGCTCCCGGGGCCAGAGGAGCGAGAGCGAAGCCGGGAGCTGCCCTGTAATCTGGGGCAGCCGTTTCCAGCCCGCGACTTGTTCAGACGGCGATTCCTGGGCCTCACCCCGGAGATTCTGATTCAGCAGGGCTGGGTGCGCTGGGATCGGTGCTTTTACTGCTGCGCCTGGGTGAGAAAGTCACTCCGAAAAACGCTGATCTGCGGGGAGGGGAGGCTGGGATTGCCTCGTCACCTGCAAAGACCTAGATGGGGGAGAGGTTCTGCAGGTGAGGATCTTCCCTCTAGGTGAACTGAGTAAGGCCACTGGAAGAGCAAAAGGCTGGAGAGGCTTAGGATGATGAGAAGCTGTCCTGCCCTGAAGGCCTGGATTTGGACACTTAGTCCTCCCCGTGACCTTGTCATGGGAGTCCTATTATCCCATCTTCCAGGTTACCCAGCCAGGAAGTGCAGGAGGGAGGAATCCCAATCTCGACCTCTTCCCACGCTGACCAGACGGGAGAAGTGGAGGATGGAGCTCAGCTAAGGGTTGCAGAGGCTCCCCATCGCCTCCAAGAGTCTGACCCAAGGGCGGACCACTGTCCCCATCTGACCCCAGGGCAGGACTCCATTGTGGTGACGGCCTCCTCCCATCTTCGAGGTCTGTAAAGATGGGAAAGAGATTCCAGCCCGGCAGTGACAGGCCTTTCCCACCCAGCAGCGGCTGGTGTCCGCCAGGCCTGCGAGGAAGCCTGGAAAGGTCTGAAGACAGAACCAGGCTGCAAAAGCGGGCTTTGCTCATCTGTTGTCCTCGGAGCCGCCTAGTGGCCCAGATAGGACACTGCGCCTCCAAGCTGCCCACCCTCCAGCCCCCGGCGCTCCTGCTAACAACCTGTGCTTTTCGTCCAGGCATTTCTCTCCTGGTGTAAGGTTAACACCCCAAGTCGAAAAGGGCTTGTGAAGATCGTAGTCCTCCACCCCCGCCCCCCCGATACACTTTTATGGCTGGGGAAACTAAATCCAAAAGATATTAAGCAACTTATATTCAGAGAAGCGTGTTCACCCCAATTAGCCCACGATGGACAGATGCCCCACCAGCTGGGTAACCCCTAAATCTGCTTACCTATCTCCGGTTTTGTGCCTCGGAGGGAGGGCAGACAATGGATGGGAAGAAGGTCGAGAACCCAGATGGACCTTTCCTGCCTCAAGCCCTTGACACAGTTTCTGATTTAATTTCCTTAGCAGCCTGGGGAGGCAGGCATCATCGTGGCCATTTGTCCCAGGAGGAAACAGGCTGGTCACTCTAGGTAACTTGTGCAAGGCCACTTCCCAAAAGGCCACGCAACCCACTTCCCAAAAGGTTTGGGATGAAATCAGAGGGAAAAAGAACATGTCAGCCATTCCCAAAAGGAACTGATAGTTCCAGAAGCTGGCCTGAGGTGGACAGTGGCCTTTTTTTCTGTTTGGTCCATCTTGAGGATGTGGCTTTTGTGGGCCTGGAGGCTCTGTGGGCCACAGGTGCCTCTCAGCATCAATTGCTTGGAGAGGAACGGTCACCTCCTCTATTGCCCTCCTCCCTGGGAAGATGGGTCCAAGGAGGCCGTGTGCGTGCGTGTGTGTGTGTGTGTGTGTGTGTCCGGTCCTGAGGTTCTCTGTGGCCTGGCTTCAGTGAGAACAGCATGGGACACATCCTCCCTGCCTTCCCTCCCTCCCCCAGGCTTTATCCTTTGCTCTTGCTGCCCCCTCCTGGAATTTAACTCAGGGCAAAGTTTGAAATTTCATATCCCAGGCCCATCCCTGAAAATGTGAAAGGAGCCTTTCTGGGCTTAAGGGAAGAGGTGAGCTGCAGTCGGGAGAAATTTTTTCATGGCTCAGCCCCCTCAGTGCAGCAAGGTTCCACACCCACCCTGTGGTTCCTGCACCAGAAGCCTGTTAGAAATGCAGAATTCAGGCTGGTGCGGTGGATCACCTGGGCCAGGAGTTCAAGACCAGCCTGGGCAACATGGCGAAATCTGGTTTCTACAAAAAATTCAGAAATTAGCCCTGTACAGTGGTGGGCACCTGTAATCCCAGCTACTAGGGAGGCCGAGGCAGGGGAATCACTTGAACCCAGGAGGTGGAAGTTGCAGTGAGCTAAGATCACGCCACTGCACTCCAGCCTGGGTGATGGGAGTGAAACCCTGTCTCAAAACAATGAAAGAAAACAAAAAAGAAATGCAGAATCCGGCTGGGCGATCATGAGGTCAGGAGTTCAAGACCAGCCTGGCCAATATGGTGAAACCCCATCTCTACTAAAAATACAAAAATTAGCTGGACATGGGGGTGCGCGCCTGTAGCCCCAGCTACTTGGGAGGCTGAGGCAGGAGAATTGCTTGAACCCAGGAGGCAGAGGTTGCAGTGAGCCGAGATCGTGCCACTGCACTCCAGCCTGGACAACAGAGTGAGACTCTGTCTCAAAAAAGAAAAGAGTCCAGGCGTTGTGGCTCACGCCTGTAATCCAAGCACTTTGGAGGCCAAGGCAGGCAGATCACCTGAGGTCGGGAGTTCAAGACCAGCCTGACCAACGTGGTGAAACCCTGCCTTTAAAAAAAAAAAAGAAAAGAAAAGAAATGCAGAATCTCAGGCCCCACCCTGGCCCTCCTGAATCGGGCTCTGCATTTTAATGAACGCAATGCCCAGGTGTTCCTTTGCTCACTACAGTTTGAAAAGCTCAGAGGCTGGGTCCTGTAGGCCAGGAGGAGGACTTTGGGTTTCATCTGCAGTGCGATGGGGGGCCTTTGGGAAGGGGTTGTGGAGCAGAAGGCAGATGTGATAGAATCTCTGTTTTTGGAGCCTGCTCTGGCTGCTGGGTGCAGGATAGCTCTGGGAACTGAGCGGATGTGGAGAAGAGTGAGGTGGCCATTGGTACTCAGGCCAGGGATGGCCACAGGCTACCAGTTCATGATGGGTGGACAGTGACACCTGGACCTCTGCTGCTATGAGCACCCAGCTCAGGGACCTTGGGGTGGGGATGGGGCCCCTTCCTTCTTCTCCCCTCCCTTCCCCTCCCCTCCCAAGGGACTGCAGTCATGGGAGCCAAATCCCAGCTCAGCTCACTGCTGAGCTACTCTGCCCTCCTCCTTACCCTTCCTCCAGCTCTTGAGCAGAATTTTAATACCAACAATTTGGTGTGATTGACACCCACAAATGCATGTGCACACACAGACACACGTGGACTCACACAAGTACACGGCTTTATGGGACGATTGGCTGCTTTCCCCTGAGCAGAACAAGCTGGCAGTGTTCAGCCAGGGAGATTTGGAAAACCTCCTGGTCTGGTGGAAAACAGTGTTCCCCAAAGTTTCACATCAGCTGCTCTGGAGAGGCTCTTCACAGAGACAGGTTCCTGTGAAAACATGAGTGTAGTGATGGCCAATGGGAGGCTTGCCTGGCCAGAGGCGACAGAGAGGAGAAAACAGGCGCCAGGTGAGTGGAAAATCCCTGTAGGGAGGGGACTGAGGGGGCCAAGGTCCAGGAAAGCAGGTCTACAAAGGCCAGAGATGGTTTAAAACCCTCATAAAACACCTCCCCTTCCTAATACAGAACATGTGCCAGGAGGACCCCTTTTCTCCTCGGCGAGGCCTGGTGGACACATAAAAGCAGGCAGGAAAGCTCCCCTCAGTCCATAGAACGCCTCCCCCGCCCCTGCCCCCTGCCACAGGTGAGTATTTTCCATGGAATTGCATCTGTCTCTTCTGGGCAATGGCTTTTTTTTTCTTTCATTATTGTTTGGAATCTCAGGCCGCAGCAGCAGGGAGGTAGGTTCTTTTGGCTCATGGGAGAGTGCTGGGGCAGCCGTGTTTATTCTGGCTGCCAGGGTCGGGTGAAGACGCAGGCAGGAGCCAAGGCTGGAACATGGCAGGAACACGGAAGGGTGGGAGGGATGTGCTTAGCAAGGGAACAGGCCCCAGGGTGTCGCCGTGTCACCTGAGACAGCTTGGTCTGAGGCCAGAGGGCACCCAGGGGTCCTCACCTGCATGCTGCCTCTGGGTCAGTTGTGTAATTCTAAACCAGGGTGTGGAGGATGGGTTTGAGGTTAGCATGGCTGGGGTCAGATCCAAGCTCTGCCATTTATTATCTATAAACTCGGGCAGATGATTTGCCTCTCTGAGTCTCAGTTTCTCCATCTCTTAAAGTGGGAATGTTGCCACTACTATGATAACATCTTTGCAGGGCCTTGGGTGGCGCCTGGCAGGGAGATGCCAGTGGGCATTTGTGTCCCTCCCCTGGCTTCATGTCCTCAAGCAACGCACTCTTTGGGGTGGGGGCTAGGGCTGAGGGGGGACCTGGGGAGCCAGGGGGACAGAGAGTCACGGGGGTGGGTGACAGACAGAGCTGGGGCCGTGGGAATACTAAATCCTTACCCTAAACCAGGAGTCCACAGACCTTTTCTTTCCTTTTTTTTTTAAGACAGAGTCTCACTCTTCACCCAGGCTGGAGTGCAATGGTGCGATCTTGGCTCAGTGCAACCTCCACCTCCCGGGTTCAAGAGATTCTCCTGCCTCAGTCTCCTGAGTAGCTGGGATTACAGGCATGTGCCACCATGCCTGCCTAATTTTTGTATTTTTAGTAGAGATGGGGTTTCACCATGTTGGTCAAGCTGGTCTCGAACTCCTGACCTCGTGATCCACCTAGCGGATCTTTTCTATAAAGGGCTTTGTGGGCCACATGGGTCTCTGAAACAACTCACCTCTGCTGTTCTAGCATCAAAGCAGTGAGCAACTGAACACACATGAGTGTGGTTGTGTTCCAAAAAAACCTATTTACCGACACAGGCATTTGAATTTCATGCAACTTTCACATGTCATGAAATATTCTTGTTCTGATTATTTTCCAACCATTTAAAACTGAAAACCACTCAGCTTGTAAACTGAACAAAAAAAGGCAGTGGTCCAGATTTGGTCTGTGGACTGTTTTCAGTTTGTCAGTGCCTCCCCTCTACCACTAGCAAGCTGGCAAACCAACTTCAGTCTCTCAAGTCCTAAGAAATGAATGAAGCAGCCTCGGGAAGGCAGAATCTGCCTTCCACGCCGGGCATGGTGGCTCATGCCTGTAATCCCAGCACTTTGAAAGGCTGAGGCAGGAAGATCACTTGAGTCCAGTAGCTCAAGACCAGCAACATAGTGAGTTCAAGGACAACATAGGGAAACCCCATCTCTGCAAAAAATAGAAAATTAGCCAGGTGCAGTGGTGCATGCCTATAGTCTCAGCTACTCAGGAGGCTGAGTCAGGAGGATCGCTTGAACTCAGGAGGTGGAGGTTGCAGTGAGCTGTGATTGTACCACTGCACTTTAGCTTGGGTGACAAGAGTGAGACCCTGTCTCAAAAAAAATACATTCACAAAGACCCAAGTTTTTTTTTTTGTTTCCTTTTTTTTAAAAGTCTTATTGTCACCCAGGCTGGTGCGGGTCATGGCTCACTACAGCCTCCACTTCTGGGGCTCAATCAATCCACCACAGCTGGCTAATTTTTGTACTTTTTTGTAGATATGGGGTCTCCCTATGTTGCCCTTGCTATCTCGAACTCGTGGGCTCAAGCATTCCATCCGTCTTGGCCTCCCAAAGTGCTAGGACTACAGGCATGAGCCACCACACCCGGCCTAACCCAGGTTTTAATATTCACTGGAAGAAGATGCTCTTAAAGAGGTTATGCAGGAGATTGATTTCATTGAGAGGTTAAAAAAAAAAAAAAAAAAGGCAGGCGCAGTGCCTCATGCCTGTAATCCCAGCACTTTGGGAGGCTGAGGCGGGTGGATCACAAAGTCAGGAGTTCGAGACCAGCCTGGCCAAGATGGTGAAACCCCATCTCTACTAAAAATAGAAAAATTAGCTGGGTGTGGCGGTGGGCGCCTGTAATCCCAGCTACTTGGTAAGCTAAGGCAGGAGAATCGCTTGAACCTGGGAGGCGGAGGTTGCAGTGAACCGAGATAGCACCATTGCATTCCAACCTGGGCAACAGAGTGAGACTCCGTCCAAAAAAAAAAAAACAAAACAAAAAACCACCAAATGCATGACTCTAGTGATGGATTTGTCATCACATTTATTGAGCGCTCCCCACACCCTGGTACTTCTTTGTCTCCTTAAAGGTAATGTCTCATCTGGTTCTAACTGAACTGATGAGGACAGACGCCCCCAAATGTTCAGTAACTTGCCCAAGGCCACTGCTTGGAGTGGTGGAGGTTGTAGTGAGCCAAGATAGCGCCATGGCACTCCAGCCTGGGCTACAGAGCAAGACTTTGTCTTGAAAAACAAACAAATAAACAAAAACATGCACACTGGCCAAGCGTGATAGCTCACACCTGTAATCCCAGCACTTTGGGAGGCTGAGGCAGGCGAATCATTTGAGGTCAAAAGTTTAAGACCAGCCTGGCCAACATGGTGAGACCCCCGTCTCTACGAAAAATTGCAAAATGTGGCCAGGCATGGTGGCAGGTGCCTGTCATCCCAGCTACTTGGGAGCCTGCGGCAGGAGAATTGCTTGACCCCAGAAGGCGGAGGTTATAGTGAGCCAAGATAGCCCCACTGACTCCAGCCTGGATGACAGAGCTAGACTTTGTCTTCATAAACAAACAAACAAAAACGTGCACACTGCCCAGGTATGGTGGTAGCTCACACCTGTAATCCCAGCACTTTGGGAGGCCAAGGTGAGCAGACTGCTTGAGTCCAGGAGTTTGAGACCAGCCTAGGCAACATGGTGAAACCCTATCTCCACTAAAAATACAAAAATTAGCCTGGCATGCTGATGTGTGCCTGTAGTCCCAGCTACTCGGGATGTTGACGTAGGAGAATCACCTGAGCTAGGGAAGTTGAGGCTGCAGTCAGTCATGGTCGCGCCACTACACTCCATCCTGGGCAACCAGAGTGAGCTCCTGTCTAAAACAAAACAAAAACGTGCACACTATTGACATTATACTGCATTGTTAAAAATTTAGAAAGCAAGGTATAATTGGGAATTGTATTAGTATTATTTCTTAGCTGCCTGGGAATAGAAGCCAATTTTTCCATATTCATAGGAGTGAAATTCTTTTTTTTTTGAGACAGAATCTTGCTCTGTCTCCCAGGCTGGAGTACAGTGGCACAATCTCGGCTCACTGCAACCTCCTTTTCCTGGGTTCAAGCGATTCTCCTGCCTCAGCCTCCCGAGTAGCTGGGATTACAGGTGCCTGCCACTGAGCCCAGCTAATTCTTGTATTTTTTAGTAGAGACAGGATTTCGCCATGTTGGCCAGGCTGGTCTCGAACTCCCAACCTCAGGTGATCCGCCTGCCTTAGCCTCCCAGAGTGCTGAGATTACAGGTGTGAGCCACCACGCCAGGCCAGCAGTGAAATCCTTGCAGTGTTAGGTTACAAAATTGAATCACCAGTCTGATCTGTTTTTGAAAAAAAAAAAAGGCCTGTAGTATATATTCATATTTATTTAGTTACCGTTTGGTTGGGATTGACTGTGTGTCAGGTTGTACACTAAATGCTTTATATTCATTTAATCTCATTTAATCAAAAGAACTCCCTGGAGGTCGGCCCTATAGCCCCATTTTACATTGGTGGAAATAGAGGGTAAGCAACATGGCCAAGTTCACGGAGCCAGCGAGCGGCAGATAGGAGATTAGAATTCAGCTCGGTTTTACGTCAAAGCCCATCCTCTCTGCTTCTGTCTCTGCTCCCTGCTCTGAAGCTGTCTCTGTCTCTCTCTCTGTGAGCACATGCATGACTGCACACAGAAAAAAGACAGAAAGGAAACAGAATGTTTACAGTGGCTGCCTGTGGATGATGGCAGTACACGTGATTTTTATCTTATTATAATGCCTTGTTACCAAATATACCAAATATAATGCCAAAATCCACCGTATGATCTTTCTGTAAAAGCATGCTTGTTTTACAGTCCTGGGGTGAGGCCACAGAGCCCCTGACCATGGGCCTCTAAAACACTCTCCTGAAAAATAAGGCAGAGAGGGGAGCCAGGAGCCGGCTTCTTGGAATTCCTAATCCATCCTATAATACCTTGCTTTGTAGGAAAGTTCTGTGCATAAATCCCATAAAATCCCATAATGTGGCGCTGACACTGAGCCTCCCCAGAACAAAATCTGCTAATGATCACGGCTTGCCAGGAGCCTGCAGAAAGCGAGCAGACATGTCGCAACCCCCACGCCTGCCTCCTGCCTAAGCCCTTTCTAATAAGGACTCTTTTCATGAGTTCATAAAAACACTTTGTTCAGATCATGTTGGGTCTTTACTTCATCTTAGTCAAACACTGAACGTCTATGGGGCCGGAAGGGGTTGAGGCCTGCCCTTCGGTTTTGGGACCCAGAGAAAAAACAAGCAACGGGTTTGTAAAACCAGAAATGAACACCTCCCTCCTCCCCCCATTGCCTAACCTGTTGCCTCACCCCAGGACGGGACCTTTCTAAGGTTACTTTAGAAACTGGAAAAAAAGTAGAACAGAGAGAGTGTGAATATTGGCTGTCCCACCTGGCAGGGGCACCTGGAAGTGGATGCTGCCCTTAGCAAAATCTGGGCTGGGCACGGCGGCTCACGCCTGTGATCCCAGCAATTTGGGAGACCGAGGCAGGTGGATCACGAGGTCAAGAGTTCGAGACCAGCCTGGCCAACATGGTGAAGCCCCCATCTCTACTAAGAATACAAAAATTAAAAACAAAATCTGAAATGACTGAGGACAGAGCAACGTGCTGTGTGTCTCACTTGCATTGGGTTTAAAATGAAGGTTGAAGTCATTACCTTACAGGGCTGGTGTAAGACATGGAGGCTGCCTGACACTTGATAGATGTTTTCACCGTCTTTCCCTTTCTCCTCTGCCTCCGCCATATTGCCCCTGGCAGTTACCTGCTGTGGAGTTTTTCACAGCTCAGTGCTGAAAAGTTTTAAACTCTAAGTCTGAAGACACAGAAAAGTTGCAAAAATAGAACCAAGAATTCCTGTATCTCTCTCACTCATGTTAATTAACATTTTGCATTTGCGTTATTTATCCGTCCATCCACCCACACACCCACCCATCCTCTACAACCTTTTACACAACAGACATGATTGCTTGAGTCTCCAATTTTTTTTTTTTTTTGAGACGAAGTTTCACTTTTGCTGCCCAGTCTGGAGTGCAATGGTGTAATCTCGGCTCATCACAACTTCCGCCTCCCCGGTTCAAGTGAATCTCTCGCCTCAGCCTCCCAAGTAGCTGGGATCACAGGCATGTGGCATCATGCCCAGCTAATTTTGTATTTTTAGTAGAGACGGGGTTTCTCCATGTTGGTCCAGCTGATCTCAAACTCCTGACCTCATGTGATCCACCCGCCTTGGCCTCCCAAAGTGCTGGGATTATAGGCATGAGCCACCACGCCCAGCCAAGTCCCAAATTTTTAAGTGTATATTTCTTTTCTTTCTTCTTCTTCTTCTTCTTTTTTTTTTTTGAGATGGAGTCTTGCTCTGTTGCCCAGGCTGGAGTGCAGTGGCACGATCTCAGCTCACTGCAACCTCTGCCTCCTGGGTTCAAGCGATTCTCCTGCCTCAGCCTCCCAAGCAGCTGGGATTACAGACATGCGTCACCATGCCCGGCTAATTTTGTATTTTTAGTAGAGATGGAGTTTCACCATATTGGCCAGGCTGGTCTCGAACCCCCAACCTCAGGTGATCTGCCTGCCTTGGCCTCCCAAAGTGCTGGCATTACAGGCACGAGCCACCGTGCCTGGCCAAGTATACAACGCTTAAAAGTAAGAACTGCCTATGACACACCACAATACTTTTTATCAAAATCAGGAAATGGACATTGATACATTACTATTATGTAATCATCTACTGACCTTATTCAGATTTCAACAGTTGTGTCACAAACATCCCTTATGAAACAAGAAAGATAATGTTTCAAGTAGCACTCGGTTTCCATGCCCTCTTTTGATTCCTTATCTTTAGTGACCTTGAAGTTTTTGAAAAGCTCTAGTTGTTAGGGTGCTGAACGGTGTCCCCTAAGTTCATGTGTTGAAGCTCTAACCTCAGAATGTACTGAGAATGTGGCCACTTTTGAAGATAGGGCCTTTCAAAAACCGATTAAGTTAAACTGAGGCTATTCTGGTGAATCCTAATCCAACCTGACTGGTGTCCGAACGGGAAGAGGAGATTGGGACCTGCAGAGACTCTAGGGATGTGCGTACTCAGAGGAAAGACCAGGCGGGGACACAGCAGAAGGTGACCATCTGCAAGCCAGCCAGAGAGACCTCAGGGGAAGCCAAGCCTGCCAGTACCTTGCTTCAGGACTTCCAGACTCCAGAACTGTGACAAAACGAATTTCTGTTGCTGAATGCCCCCGGACTGTGGCATAAGGGGTCCTGGTAAAGTGATACACAGATCACTATTTTGTAGACTGTCCCTCAACTTGGCCTCAGCTCAGTTTTAGTTATTTCTCCTTGCTACCCAATATATACTCCTGGATGCTTCCTCCAACTAAAATTATCTGCTATCCCTATGGGCCAGCCTGTGCTAAGGAGTTTACATGCGTGACCCTCCCAGCAACCCATCCAGGTGGATACTGTGAAAGGAAAATATCTTGGGCCCCCACAACTACTAAGCTAAAGGGAAAAGGCAAGCTGGGAACTGCTTTGAGCAAACCTGCCTCCCATTCTATTCAAAGTCACCCCTCTGCTCACTGAGATAAATACACAGCTGATTGCCTCCTTTGGAGAGGCTAATCAGAAACTCAGAAGAATGCAACCATTTGTCTCTTACCTACCTATGACCCGGAAGCTCCCTCCCTCCCTCCAGTCGTTCTGCCTTTCCAGACCGATGTTTATTTTGCATATGTTGATTGATGTCTCAAGCCTCCCTAAAATGTATAAAACCAAACTGTGCTCTGACCACCTTGGGTACCTGTCATCAGGACCCCCTGAGGCTGTGTCAGAGGCGCGGGTCCTCAACCTTGGCAAAATCAACTTTCTAAATTAACTGAGACCTGTCTCAAATTTTCAGGGTTCACAGTACCATCTATTATTACATCCATTTTACAGATGAGGAAAACTGAGCATGGAGGAGGTGAGGCTACACAGGCAATGGAGGAACCTGTGGGCCAGAAGACGTGGACCCAGGAAGGGTAAACTAATTTGAACAATCACATAAACAAAGCCTGAGGAAGAGGCATCTGCTGCTGTAAGAGTCCCAGAAATCAGATGCCATCACTGTAGAGTTTGTCTCTGTGCGGAACGTATGGCTGTATTTCAGGGCTCAGTTCATTCAACACCACTTACTATAAGCTATTCTTGGAGCTGCTCCCTTCCTCACTTCCAGGATTGGGTCCTTCTCCCGCTTTTTGAACCTCTTGGAATAACAATAGCTATTACTTGTTGGGGGTCTACTATACCCTCGTTTCTGTTTAAGTGAATTTATAAGAACAGTTGTCCATTGGTATCTTTGGGGGATTGGTTCTAGGACTTTTCAGATGCCAAAATTTAAAGATGCTGGCCAGGCGCGGTGACTGATGCCTGTAATCCCAGCACTTTGGGAGGCTGAGGCGGGTGAATTACGAGGTCAGGAGTTCAAGACCAGCCTGGCCAACATGGTGAAACCCCCTCTCTACTAAAAATACAAAAAAAAAAAAAAAAAAAAAAGTAGCTGGACATGGTGGCACCCACCTGTAGTCCCAGCTACTTGGGAGGGTGAGGCAGGAGAATTTCTTGAAGTGGGACCCGGGAAGTGGAGGTTGCAGTGAGCCGAGATCGCACCACTGCATTCCAGCCTGGGATACAGAGTGAGACTCCATCTCAAAAAAAAAAAAAAAAAAAAAAAAAAAAATAGCTCAAGCCAGAAGTCAGTGCCTGATATAAAATGGCATAATATTTACATATAAGCTACGCATGGTCCCTTATACTTTAAATCCCCTTTACATTACTTATAATACCTACTACAGTTAGATGCTATGTAAATATTTGTTGTACCATGTTGTTTAGGGAGTAACAATAAGAAAAAAGAAAAGTCTGCACATGTTCAAAATGGACACCATTTTTCCCCTGCATTTTTTTTGATCTGAGGATGGTTGATCCCTGGATTGAATCTATGACTGAATCGCTGCACCCAAGAATGCAGAGATCTGACTGTGTAACTCATTTAATGCTCGAGACGGAAGCCACCGTTGCACAATTATGGCAGGAAGAGAAATCTGACATGGCTGACTCCATCTTGCTTCTGGCCTCACAGTCTGACTGTCTTGGATCATTACTTGGCCTAGGCCAAGTTAACTTTGGGAGAAACTTAGTTTATAGTTTAAATGGTAATAGTCCTTTGGAAAAACTAAATGGCCTTTGTAAAATTAATGAAAGGCCATCAAGTTAGGAGGGCAGAGGGGCCTGCATTCTGCTAAGATGTAGGCATAGTTAAATGATTACCAGCCATGATTCCAGAGGTCACAAGATTTGCAACTTCTCCGATTACGCCTGCAGATGACAGCACCATTGTGGAACCTAGGATAGGCATTTGACATGTCTTCAGGGTTTTGTATTTCTGACTGCCAGATGGCCCCACCCAGATGGCCCCACTCGTACCAGCGGTTTTTGGTGGTCCCCACTCAGAAACAGACTTAGCACTCAAGGACTGTTTTCCCAATTGCATCCCCAACCAATCATGCCCCCTTCCTCAGCCCCAGCCTGCCAAACTATCCTTGAAATACCAGCCGGGTGTGGTGGCTCACACCTGCAATCCCAGCACTTTGGGAGGCTGAGGTGGGCAAATCACCTGAGGTTGGGAGTTCGAGACCAGCCTGGGCAACATGGAGAAACCCCATCTCTACTAAAAATACAAAATTAGCCGAGTGTGGTGCCATACGCCTGTAATCCCAGCTACTCAGGAGCCTGAGACAGGAGAATTGCTCGAATCCGGTGTTAAAATGCACACTTTGAATGAAGAAACCTCCCAAACGGGCTTTGTGTGAGCAACATGGCTGTTTATTCACCTGGGTGCAGGTGGGCTGAGGCCAAAAAGGGCATCAGCAAAGGGCAGTGGGATAGGAGTTGGTTTTATAGGTTGGGGCAAATATTTTGGGGAGGGGGCAGGAGTGTTATGGAGTAAGATCAGTTACAGCGGTGGGGATAGGGGCGAGGAATATACATTACCATAAATTCAGTTACAATGGTGGGGTAAGACGTAAGAGTAGTTAAGATGGCAGGGTCGGGGGAGGAGTATTCACATTATTATAAGAACAGTTAAGATGGTATGGTGGGGTGAGGAGTATTCACATCATCATAATAACAGTTAAGATGGCAGAGTGGGAAGAGAAGCTTAATGTCCAGGGAAAGCTCCCTGGGTGATTAGGGATAATGGCAAACGCAGGCGGAGGGGTGGGGGGTGATCAGCCGAGGCAGACAGGACTTCAGACTTTCTGGGTCCAGGCTTGCACATGGAGACCTGACAGCCAGGAGGCAGAGGTAGCGGTGAGCTGAGATCGCACCATCTCACACAGCCTGGGCAACAAGAGCAAAACTCCTCCATCTAAAAAAAAAAAAAAAAGTGAAAAAGAAAAACCTCTAACCTTCAAGTCTTCCAACAAGATTGATTTGTGTAATAACTCTGTCTCCTGCATGCTATGGCCAGTCCAGGCCAATGGAATGCTTTCTCTACTGCAATGCCACGGTCTCAGTGGATTGGCTTTGTCTGTGCAGCAGGCAGGTAGAACCCATCAGGTGGTTACAAAACAACCCAATGTAAGTGGCATGTACCGACTCACTTTTCCAGATCAAGAAACTGAAGATAGAGAGGAAACGTAACCTGCCCAAATCTTGTTTCTCATTGGGAACTTCTTGAGGAGTAGGAGCCAGATCAGCTTTGTGGACATGTGACCTGGACTGTCCCACAGGCCCCCACACTCAGGAGGGCACCATGCTTGTTTCAGTGGTCTGCTGTTGAAATCTTCAATTTTTGAATGAGGTGCCTGCATTTCATTTTGCACCTGCAAACTATGTAGCTGGTCTTGCATCTGGCCCTTTCCCCAGACTTTGACCTATGAAGGCTGTGCCCTCAATGAAGATGGCTGTCAGAATGCCAGAAACACTTTATTGCATGCGCGCTCTCCCCCCACTCCCACCCCTTCCAGTCTGGGGACTCCTTGGGGGCAGCACCGAGGAGAAGGGCAGGAAATGTTTGTTGAATGAATTTCCTCATGAATGAATGGACTCCATGGGTTCAGCCAAGACAAAGCGGGGCCAGGTGCCCGCTGGTGGAGGTTTTCCCTCAGGCTGGCCTGGGAGCAAAGCAGATGCTTGCTTTGTTCCGCCTCTCTCCTGCTCCCAAATTTACTGTGTCAAATTAGCTTCTGGTTGGTGGCCTTGGCGGGCTGGGAAGGAGGATGAGGGAAACACACTTGGAGGAAACAAAGGCTTCTGTTAAGATTAGGGGCGGGGGTGGAGCAGGGAAGCTCTGCTGCTTTGCATCAAACCAGGAGTTGCCCTCTCCTCTCCTAAGCCTCAGGCACTCCTCAAAGACAGCCTGGCTTCAGGAATCCTGGGGCAGCTTCCATGCTGGACTCCCCACTGACCCATCTGAGCTGCCCCTTTGTCTCCTTTCAGAAGTGTGCAGAGCCCCCCCGCCCCAGAGATTCTTTATGGTAGGGGCTGGATAGTCAGCCAGACCCTCCTCATTTCTATTTACCCTTCAAGCCACAGCCAAATGCCACCTCCTCCCAGAGTCCTCCCAGATTTCCCCAAGGCTGAGTGTTTTCATTACACTCTGCATGTTCACCATGCCGAGCTTCTAATGAATTCGAAATAATGTTTCTGGGCCACCTTCACAAGAATTGACTCCCAGGATGGTGGCGACACAGATAATCAATGTGGCTGCATTCAATTCTGGTAAAAAGATCTGGTGAGCAGGGACGATTGTGATCCACCCAACCCCAGCATATCTACAAGGTTCACTCCCCCACCTTCTACAGGTCTCAGCTCAGTGTCACTGAGGACTTCATTAACGCTGTAATGATGGCAGTGGCAGCCCATCTGGAGTGACTGCTGCCATCACGCCAGCTGCTGCAGGGAGGCGCGGCTGGGGCTGCATGCTCCATGAAGCTAGCGGGAGCTGGGGACAAGCAGAAGTCCCACCCCTTCTGAGTTGGGCAGGAGCTCCCCAGGTGCTGCTGCAGCCATTGAGGCCAAAGCTGTGGACCCAGGCATCCCTGTACTCTCTAGGTCTGGGAGCAGGTAAGAGCCCTGCCCTCTGGGGACAGCTGCAGCCACCCAAACCTGGGCCACAGACCCAGGCCTCATGTTCCTGACAGCAAGCAGGAGCCCCACACTCCTGGGCACAGCTGCAGCTGCAGACCCAGCCATCCCTGCACTCTTGGAGACCCAATAAGGCCCCCACACTTACACCCTCTCCACTAGCAGCTGGACTTTTGTGGGGACACCCTGGCTGCAGAAGGGATCTGCCCCCCACCAGTTTCGTCTGAGTGGTTCTATTGCTCAATAAAGCTCCTTTTTCTCTTACTCTTCCACTTGTCTGCATACCTCCTTCTTCCTGGTTGCAGGACAGAACTCGGGACCCACCAAGTGGTGAGGCTAAATGAGCTTTAACACAAACAGGGTTGAGACATGCCCCTTGCTTGCCATACTGTGGGTAAAGAGGAGAGAAGAGCTATGGCCCTTTGGAGAGCCCAGACCTGGGAGCTCCCTCAGCCAGGGCTGTGACTCCCTCTTCTGGGCCCTGCATTTCCTGGTGTCTCCAAGCTTCCGAGTGCCACTGTTTCCCCGGTGCCAGCTGTGGAAGCAGCTTGCAGTGTGCCTGGTCTGGCTGCAGCCTTGCAGAGAGCCAGCAACTTTGCCAGCACCTGGAGCTGCTCATCTTGCTGCAGCAACTGGTGTGTCTGACCGTGTACAATGGCCGGACCCCACACTTACCCACACACCCCTTGCCATTCCACGTCTGATTTGCCCTTGGCAGGGGTGGGACCCAGGCCAGTAGTGCGAGCTAAGCTCAACCTACCAGGCCGAGTAAGTGAAAGAAGCCCAGTGGAAAGAGCAAAACTCGGGCAAAGGCTCCCCTAGCCACAGAGGTTACTGGCCGGAAAAAGGACAACCCAAGGATCCCATAACATAAAATCCCCCACTCTGCACCCCACGTCTCCTCCTTTGCCTTTTCTCCGGCATACTTCTCATCAACTTACTATATTTAATTTGTCTGTTTATTGTCTGGCTCTCCCCTTTGGAAGTCAGCTCCCCAAGGACAAAAAGTTGTCCCAGAACCCAGAACAGGGCCCAGCCCATAGTCTGCATTTAATAAATATTTATTGAGTGAATCCATTCTCATTATACAGGTAAGAAAACTAAGGCTTGGGAAGGTCAAGTCTCCAGGCCAAAGTCATGGTGAGAGGCACTGAGTCTTTCACTAAAACCCCCCGAGGGCCTCAAAAGCTTCCATACGATGTTTCCATATGACCCAGCCATTCCACTCCTATGTATAAACCCAAGAAAGACGAAAACATATTGTGCACAAAAACTTGCACGTGGGCCGGGTGCGGTGGCTTATGCCTGTAATCCCAGCACTTTGGGAGGCCAAGGCGGGCAGATCACCTGAGGTCAGGAGTTCACGACCAGCCTGGCCAACACGGCAAAACCCCACCTCTACTAAAAATACAAAAAATAGCTGGACATGGTGGCACATGACTGTAATTCCAGCTACTAGGGAGGCTGAGGTAGGAGAATCACTTGAAAGTGGAAGGTGGAGGTTGCAGTGAGCCGAGATCACATCATTGCACTCCAGCCTAGGCAACAAAAGCCAAATTCCATCTCAGAAAACAAAACAAAACAAAAACCTTGCACATGGATGCTGCTTTAATAGTTGTGTTATTCATAATCGCCAACAAAGAAAACAACACAAATGTCCACAGATTAATGAACAGATGCATAAAATGTGGCAAGTCCATACGGTGCAATATTATTTGGCAATGAAAAGGAATGGAATATACTGTACATGCTGTGACCTGCATAAGCCTTGAAACATAAGTGAAAAAGCCAGTCACAAAAACCACACATTGTCTGTTCCTTTTCTATGGAATGTCCAAAACAGGCAGCTCCACAGAAACAGACATCAGGTTAGCGGTTACCAGAGGATGGGGGAGGGGAAAGGGGGGTGACTGCTAATTTAAGAGGGGAGATGATAAAAATGGTCTAAAAAGTTTCTTTTGGAGATGGAGTTTCGCTCTCGTTGCTCAGGCTGGAGTGCAATGGCACGATCTTGGCTCACCGAAACCTCCACCTCCCGGGTTCAAGCGATTCTTCTGCCTCAGCCTCCTGAATAGCTGGGACTACAGGCATGTGCCACCACGGCCGGCTAATTCTGTATTTTTAGTAGAGATGGGGTTTCTCCATGTTGGTCAGGCTGGTCTCGAACTCCCAACCTCAGATGATCCACCCGCCTCGGCCTCCCAAAGTGCTGGGATTACAGCTGTGAGCCACCGCGTCCAGCAAATGTTTTAAATCGATTGCAGTGATGGTTGTACCACTCTATAAATATACTAAAAACCATTAAGTTGTACACTTAGTTGTTTTCTTTTTTTTTTGAAACAAGATCTTGTTTTACCACCTAGGCTGGAGTGCAATCATAGCTCACCGCAGCCTTTGCCTCCCACCTTATGATCTTCCCACCTCACCCTCCTGAGTAGCTGGGACCACAGCCTCTTGCCACCGCATCCAACAAGTTTTTGTATTTTTTTTTTTTTGGAGACAGGGTCTCCCTATGTTGCCCAGGCTGGTTTTAAACTCCTAGGCTCAAGCAATCCATCTGCCTTGGCCTCCCAAAGTGCTGGGACTGCAGGCCTGAGCCACTGCAATGGCCCCATATTGTACATATGTACAGTATGTGAATTACATCTAAATAACGCTGTTACAAAGAAAGAGAAAAGTCCCACAGGGGCTCTACACCAGATGCAGGGGTATGACATCCGTAAGAGTAGTTGTAGACCCTGCCCTTCTCTCTCACATCCAGGTGGGGGGACAGACAGACATCACTGACCACAAAAGTGGATTCACACTTGTGAGATGTCCCACAAGAAAGGACACAGTGAGTGGCAGGTAAGTGGGGGATTTGCCAAGGGCAGGGTTAGGGGAATCGAGGAAGTTTTATTGGAGGAAATTGTGGAGGTGAGAAAACCACCCAGGTTTCTCTGTCCCAAACACTTGAACTTTTAGGCTATACTGTGTCTATGTGCCCAGGCGTCTCAAGGAAGTGGCTTTCTGTGCTTTCATCTCTACTGGGGGTAAGCAGGAGCCCCCCACCCGAGGCGATGGTGCCCCGGGTACTTGTTGGATGTCTTGTGTTGCTTTTATCTTTTTTACTTTTTCACTTTTGTGGGTACATAGCCAGTGTAGATATGTACACCTGAGATATTTTGATATAGGCATACAGTCTAATAATCACATCAGGGTAAACAGGGATCTATAAACTTAAGCATTTATCCTTTGTGTTATGAACAATCCATTCATACCTTTAGTTATTTTTCAATGTACCATTAAATTATTATAATTTTTTCTTTAGAAATGGGGTCTCCCTATGTTGCTCAGGCTGATCTCAAACTCCTCCTGAAATGTTGGGATTACAGGCATGAGCCACCTCACCA
This sequence comes from Cheracebus regulus, assembly GCA_963574635.1. Lineage (NCBI taxonomy): Eukaryota > Metazoa > Chordata > Mammalia > Primates > Pitheciidae > Cheracebus > Cheracebus regulus. The sequence goes on from CAUYQU010095695.1 coordinate 20,137, forward strand.
GGCCATTAAATTATTACTGAGTATAGTCACCCTGCTGTGCTGTCAAATACTAGTTCTTATTCATTCTATTTTTTGGACCCATTGCCTCCTCAGGCTCATCAACAAAACCGCAAATGTGTCCAGCCGCATTACGTCATTTTAAGCCACCAAGTTTGTGATAATTTGTTCCGCATCAATAGGACATGGATATTCCTCCTTCTTCACTTGAAGAACGCCTCACCTGGAGCACAGTTCTTCATGCCCCTGGGCCTTGGCTTCCACACCTGTGAAATGGGGACAGCTGAAATGCCTACATCGGGGATGTGTAAGGACTCGATAAGAGTCGGAGGCAGCCCGGCGCGGAGACTCACGCCTGTAATCCAGCACTTTGGGAGGCCGAGGCGGGTGGATCTCCTGAGGTCGGGAGTTTGAGACCAGCCTGACCAATGAGGAGAAACCACGTCTTTACTAAAAATACAAAATTAGCTGGGCGTGGTGGCGCACGCCTGTAATCCCAGCTACTTGGGAGGCGTAGGCAGGGGAATCCCTTGAACCCAGCAGGGCAGAGGTTGTGGTGAGCCGAGATCACCCCATTGCACTCCAGCCTGGGCAACAAGAACGAAACTCTGTCTCAAAAAAATATATATATATATAGTCGGGGGTAGAGCTCTCAGAGGGAGGCTTGGCACCCCTTAAGTGCTCCTTGTGGGGCAGTGAGAACTTAAAGTAATGTCACCACACAGTTCTGGCCTCCTGCAGGGGCACAAGTGGACATTAGATAACCCAGCCTCGAGATCTGTTTTGTCACAGTTAAGACAGGACCCCTGCTAATCACAGGGTACCTCATGGGAAATGGTGCGAATGACTCCATCTCTGCGATGTCATTTTTTTTTTGGCGGTGGGGGGAACAGAGTCTTGCTCTTTCACCAGGCTGGAGTGCAGTGGCAGAATCTCGACTCACTGCAAACTCCGTATCCTGGGTTCAAGCTGTTCTCCTGCCTCAGCCTCCCAAGTAGCTGGGATTACAGGCATGCGCCACCACACCCGGCTAATTTTTTTGTGTGTTTTTAGTAGAGACGGGTTGTCCCCATGTTGGCCAGGATGGTCTCGATCTCTTGACCTTGTGATCCTCCCGCCTCAGCCTCCCAAAGTGCTGGGATTACAGGCGTGAGCCACCGCACCCAGCCGTGATGTCATTTTTTAACCCTGTTAAAGGGAAGGCAAACCTCACAGTGACCAGACACAGCCTCTGGGGTGCCCTCCCTTGGTTTAAAGTCCAGTTCTGCCACTCACTTGCTGCGTTGCCGTGGGCAAGTCACGTCATTTCTTCTTACCTTGGTTTCCTGGCCTGTAAAATGGGTAGAGTGTCCATTTTGCCACTACTCCTTCATGTTTCCTGATGCTTAGACTGGTGCTGGAAAATGCTGCCTGGTCATGAAATAGATGTCAGGATCCTGACCGAGGACCTTTCTTTAAATTTGAAACCCAATCAAATTTCCGCCTGGGATGAAACTGCCCCTTCACCGCGGGCTCCCACCCTGCCTCCCAAGGGAAGCTCACACCCCAGGGAAGTCCTGAGGCTGCACCTTGCGCAGCTGTTTACCAGCCGACGCTCCGGGAGGCTGGGGGGAAGTGGATGAGTACCTTGGCCCTTGCCCCTGCGTGCCTGGGTGTCTTCCGCAGGAAGACAAACCCAGCCCCCCGGGGTGAGTCCTCCCAGGCCTGGGATGGAAATGCTGCTTTGGCCCAAATATCAGGTCATGTGGCCTGTTTTCTCAAGGGCTTTCCCCTTGCATTCTTGGAATTCTTGGCTAGCCGGGAGTGCCCCAAGGGATCTGCTCCCAGGTCTGGGTCAGCTGGGCTAATTTACAGCCTAGGGGCACCGCCTGTGGCCTAGGGAATGGGATGGGTGGGGACGGCTCTCAGGGTGGGGATTTCTATGGCCTGCTGAGGCCATGGGTGTTCTGGTGGGGCACCGGCCTCACCCCATCCTCCCCAGATAGCTTGGGGCTTCCTGGGGATGCAAACACAGCCAAGTGCTGAGAAATGTTGGCTGTCTCTCCTTTCTCCCTCCTGCTCCTTCTAAGGTTGTGGACATCGCAGGCTGGATTTTTGCTGTGAATGACAAAACAGGAATTCTGTGGTGAGCTGGCTGTGTGCTGTGTGCAGGGAGGGGATCCGCTACCCAGAGCACCTTGTGCTGTTTTTCCCCCTCTGGTCTCTGTTTTGGAACATTGTTCAACCCCCACCCGCTCAGCTGTACTTGCTGTGTCTCCAGTTTCGAATTCCAGAAAGGCACAGCCTCCGTAAGTCAACTTTGCCTGTCCATCCATCGGTCAGACCTGATAAAAGAAAAACTTGAGCAGAATTAAATTTAAAGCAGTTTAATTGAGCAATAAATGATTCATCAGTTAGGCAGCCCCCAGAATCACAGCAGATTCGCTGAGACTCCGGCATAGCCACGTAGTAGATTTTTTTTTTTTTTTTTTTTTTTGATAACTCGTCTCCCTGTGACACGCTGGAGTGTAATCGTGCCATCTCGGCTCACTGCAACCTCGGCCTCCCGGGTTCACGTGATTCTCCTGCCTCAGCCTCCCAAGTAGCTAGGACTACAGGCACGCACCACCACACCCGGCTAATTTTTATATTTTTAGTAGATGCAAGGTTTCATCATATTGGCCAGGCTGGTCTTGAACTCCTGACCCCAAGTGATCTACCTAACTCAGTCTCCCAAAGTGCTGGGATTACAGGCATGAGCCACCAAGCTGGCCATGTGGTGGAAGAAGATTTATTGACAAAAAAAGGGAAGTGATGTACAGAAGTCGGCAGTGAGCTACAGAAAACAGCTGGATCAACCACAGGCTGGCGTTTGCCTTATTTGAACAGTTTGAACACTTACTAGTCTCTGAGTGGTTGACGTATGGCCGCTGGGATTGGCCAAGCCTCAGTTACTGTTGCAGTTACTGTTACAAGCTCCTGTTACAAGAACCTTAGTCAGGTTCTCAGTCTTGTCTGACTATTAAGCTACGTTACAGTTTGTCCACAGGGACTCAAAGATGGAAGTACGGAGTCCTTCTCAGGCCATATTTAGTTTGCTTTAACAGACCCGAGCGGAGACAAGGCAGGGTGTGGGCTCTGGGCTGAGCCCTTCTACCTCTGGCTCTATGAGTGTGGGTGAGTGAGTCCAGCATTCTGGGGCTTGGTATCCTCATCTGTGAAGTAGGGATCATGCCAGTACCTTCCTCTAGGGTATTGCAGACATTGAACAAATTCATACGGGTAAGGCATGTCGCAGCTGTGCGCTCACTGGAGCCTTGACCACCCCAGCTCAAGTGATCCTTCCACCTCAGCCACTCCAGTGGCTGGGACTACAGGCATGCACTATATATATATATATTTTTTTTTAAATAGAAATGGGGTTTCACCATGTTGCCCAGGCTGGTCTTGAACTCGTGAGCTCAAGTGGCCTCGGCCTCCCAAAGTGCTGGATTACAGGCATGAGCCCCTGTGTTCAGACCTTCTTTGTTTGTTTAATGATGTGGATAAACTATTTCAGTCAAGTGTGTTTCCTTTGCAGTGTGCAGCTTCTAATGTCACACCTCAGGTGGTGCAGCCTTGGACATGTGTGCAGTCACCCAGAGAATGCAGCAATTTCTACACCGCTGTCTTTGACTTTCTTCTTCCCTGATCTCTCTGTTAAGCTCTGTGCCTCTGTTTATCTCACACCCAACTATTAGCCTCCACTAACTGCAGGCTAATTGTTCTACTGTTTTCAAACATGCTCTGGGGGTAATAATCGAGCTATGTGCTTCTCCAGCCCCAGCTCCTCCAGAGTGTGGGATCTTCGGAAGTATCCATAAACATGCTTAAGAAACCAAAAATTATATTATTTGTTGTGAGTTTTAAAAAGATAATTACACCTAACCAGAATAGTGAATCCTGTAACCCCTTAAGATAAACCTAAGTAAAATCTTACAAAGTTACAATGACATAAAAATCTGCCATGCATATACTCACTGGGGTAAAGCCTCTTCTATAACTTTCATTTTCTGTAAAAAACAAAAAACAAAAAAAACCCTAAACTAAAAACATAAACAATCAGCATTAAAAAGGGGGCCTGCCTTCTAGTTCCAAGCTCCTGTGGCACTCGGAGGTCAGTAACTTTCCCTTCCAGTCCCCTTGGGTGGTTTCACTTGAGTGGCCTCCAGCAAAACACCTCCCTGTGAATGAATGGCTTTCCCTAGCACCCAAGAGGGCAGATTTTCAGCAAATTTGTTGAGTGTGTGTATTGGGGGAAGACACCAGCGAGTCCCACTGGTGTAGCAGTAGAGCAAATTCTCTCTCAGTACAGCGAGCCACACCATGCCCTTTCGAACAGGAGCTGGGTCTCAGCGCTATGGGTGGGAACTTTCTTGGGTGCGCTATTTAAGCCCCAGGGATAGTGGTAGGGGTAGTGGTATTTCCTTACATGTATAATTTCTCTATTTTTTTTTTTTTTGAGACTGAGTCTCGCTCTGTCACCCAGGCTGGAGTGCAATGGCGTGACCTCGGCTCACTGCAACCTTCACCACCTGGGTTCAAGCCATTCTCCTGCCTCAGCCTCCCGAGTAGCTGGGATCACAGGTGCCTGCCACCATGCCCAGCTAATTTTTGTATTTTTAGTAGAGATAGGGTTTCACCACGTTGGCCAGGCTGTTTCTCGAACTCCTGACCTCATGATCCACCTGCCTCGACCTCCCAAAGTGCTGGGATTACAGGCCTGAGCCACCGCGCCCGGCCGAGTTTGTGTATTCTTTTGAGCCCTCTTTACTTCTTGCGAGCCAAGCCCTTCTCACTCCAGTACCCCGTGGAAGTTCAGAATTCCTGATGTGAGACTTTCCTTCCCACACGCGGATGCTGGGCGCTGTCAAAGCTTTCGGTGCTGCAGGATCCCGCTGTGTGAGCACCTGAAACCTGGAACAGAACCCTTCTCTTCTGCGATGTCTCTCCAGGACCCTTTGCCGACAAAGCATAGGCACCAACAGGAAAAGGCAAACTATGTAAAGGTTCAAAAAAAAAAAATAGAGAAATTATACTTGTAAGGAAATACCATCTTACTGTTGATCCTTCAACAGTAAGATGGGCCTTGGCCAGCTTCCCTCATCAGGGTGTGGTTAGGGTGAGCACAGCACATCTCATCCCAGCTCCCTAGCTCGCTGCCCTAACCCTTCTTTTGTTTTGTTTTGTTTTGTTTTGAAACAAGGTCTCACTCTGTCACCCAAGCTGGAGCGCAGTGGTGCAATCTCAGCTCACTGCAGCCTCTACCTCCCAGGCTCACGCAATCCTCCCACCTCAGCCTTCTGAGTAGCTGGGACTACAAGTGTGCGTCACCACCTCGAGCTTATGTTTGTATTTTTTGGTTGAGATGGGGTTGCGCCATGTTGCCCAGGCTGGTCTTGAACTCCTGAGCTCAAGCAATCTGCCCCCCTTGACCTTCCAAAGTGATGGGATTATAGGTGTGAGTCACCGTGCCTGGCCCTAACCCCAATTTAATGCTCCAATCCAGGCCACAGGGGAGGCACAGAGTAGCCGAGTGGTTAAGAGGTCCATCTCAGACCTGAGTCTGCCAGACTTAAACCCTACCTCTCCCATTTATTAGCTCCATGGCCCTAGATGAGTTCTCTGCTGTCAGCATCTCGGTTTCCTCATCCGTCAGGTGGAGATCATTATAGTGCCTGAGGAGTCAGTATTCACAAAAGAACTTAGGGGCGGGGTTGCAGTGGCTCACGTCTGTAATCCCAGCACTTTGGGAGGCCAAGGTTTGGGCATTACGAGGTCAGGAGTTGGAGACCATCCTGGCTAACACAGTGAAATCCTGTCTCTACTAAATATGCAAAAAATTAGCCCGACGTGGGGGCGGGTGCCTGTAGTCCCAGCTACTCAGGAGGCTGAGGCAGGAGAATCGCTTGAACCCAGGAAGCAGAGGTTGCAGTGAGTGGATATTGCACCACTGCACTCCAGCCTGGGCGACAGAGCGAGACTCTGCCTCAAAAAAATGAAATAAGGACTCAGAAAGGGACTGATGTGGTCAGCACAACACAAGTGTTTGTCAAATTAAAATGTCTAACATTTTCAGGCTCAAAGCCTATTCCCCAAAATGGTTCTGATCATTTCTTTCTCTCTTAGAAGAAAGTGATGTGGATAAAAATTGTCCCCACCCCAGCCCTGGGCGCCATTTGTCGAGGGGGAAGGTGAGGCTGGATAGAGCCTAGATTTGCCTGCAATGACATTCCTCCCTCCTGCTCCCAGGACTGCAGAAGATCGTCGCTATCAGAAAACACACCAGCCTTTGCGCTGGTCCAGCCAGAGGCCCAGAGGGTACAGAGGTGGTGACAGAGTGAGACCTTATTTTAAAAACAAAACAGAACAGGGGCTAGGGCAGCCAGCTAGGGAGCCAGGATGTGCTGCGCTCACCCTAGGCACACTCTGATGAAGAAAGCTGCCCGAATCTCCTCTTACGGTTGAAGGATCAGGCCCTAGAGGCCTTTTCAACCCACGTGAAATCTCTTTCCAGGGTTCCCAGGAGCTGAGACAGATGCCCATTTGAGCCTGATCTTCCTGACGGTCTTTGGGAAGCCCACCTCCCAAGACTCCCCGTGATGGGCAGAACTGGTTTTCCTGGGTCCCCACATTGCTTAGGGAAACAGGTTCTTCTAGCTCCCCATTGGCCCTTTTGTGCTTACTCTGAGAAGCCAGGTCAGGCCACTGTGTCAGGCTTAGTCCAGAGAGAGTGGGGTGGAGGAGGCGGAGGGTATAACTCGGCCAGGTCCTCTCCACGCAGGCTCTCAGGCAAGCTCCCTGGGGCAGCAGGAACATGGCTGTCCCGTGGCTGCTGCTGCTCTTGGCATTGCCCGTCTTTTTCCTGGGAGCCTTCGTCTGGGCTGTCTTTGAGCACTTCCTCACCGCAGATGTCCCCGCCACCATGCAACAGCGCGCCAAGTTGAGAGCCCTGCATTGCATGTTCCTGTATCTGCTCACCGTGGTGAGTTGACTCTCAGGCCATATCATAACCCGGGGGCTGTTTCTCCTGTTCTGGGTACCTTACCCTCTTCTTCCTCTTTCCCTTCCCTCTGTCTCTCTTCAGACAGCCTCGGCATACACTTGTCTCTTCTGTATCTGCTGTTCTGTTTCCCTCTCTCCCCTCTCTCTGTTCCTTCCCCCTTCCCATAGCCAGCCTCCCTTCCTTCCTTCCTTCCCTCCTTCCTTCCCTCCTTCTCTCCCTCCCTTCCTTCCTTTTCTTCTCTCCCTCCCTCCTTCCTTCTTCCTTCCTTCTGTATCCTTCATTTTCTCCCTTCTTCCCTATCTCCTTCCTTCCCTCCCTCCTTTCCTCCCTCCCTCCTTCCTTTTGTTCCTTTCTTCCTTCCTCTTTCCTGCTCTCTGTCTTCTTTTCTTTCTTCAGTATCAAACATTTACTGAGTGCCAGTCACTGAGCTCTTTTCTGGGAATTCAAAAACAATTTCAGACCTAGTCCCTGCTTTCCACGGGCTTGTGACCTGACAGGGCCCTGCACTGCCTTCAGCCACACCGTCTTTCACCTTGGTGCAGTGACTTGCCTACAGGTTGTTTCTATTCTATTTTATTTTATTGAGACAGGGTCGTGCTCTGTTGCCCAGGCTGGAATGCAGTGGTGCAATCATGGCTCAGCGCAGCCTTAACCTCCTGGGCTCAAGCGATCCTTTCCATCTCAGCCTCCCGAGTAGCTAGCTGGGACTACAGGTGTTCACCACCATGCCTGGGTAATTTTTGTACTTTCGATAGAGACAGGGTTTTGCTCTGTTGCCCAGACTGGTCCAGAAATCCCGGGCTCAAGCAATCTGCCCACCTTGGCCTCCCAAAGTGTAGGAATTACACGTGTGAGCCACCGTACCCGCCTCGCAGGTGTTTTCTCCTTGTTAATCTCTGTAAGCCCAGTCCCACTCACAGTGCCTGGCATCTGGTAGGTGCTGGCTGTTTGTTGATACGGTCATACATGAATTTACGCAGCATTTCTGAGTGGCCGAGCCAGCCAGGCTCTGGGCCAGGATTGGGGGTTGGGGGTTTGGCGTGGCCCAGCCCACGTCCGGAGTTGCAGTGGATTTGAAAACAATGCTTTGACATCTTGCTTGTGGCAGGTAACCTGAGTTAACCCCGTGTCAGAACTCCGGGTGGAGTCAAACAGCTCCTGCCGATTACAGGGCAGCTGTGGAGGAGGATGGGGAGGCCAAGCTTAACTGACAGCAGGGATAAGGAACAGAGACTCCAGCCAGACTGCCCCAGTGTGTGTGGGTGTGTCGCAGCTCTGCCACTCACTCGCTGTGTGGTCCCGCACCATTTACTTACCCTGTGTCTCAGTTTCCTCATCTGGGAGGATTCATGTGTTTAGAGATGTTTAGTGAGTTCATAAAATTTGTTTCCGTGCTGCCGGAATTGTTCCCCATGGGTAACTAACATTCTCTAAAAGAGAAATTGTCTTTCACTGAGACAGGGTCTTGCTCTGTTGCCCAGGCTGGAATGCATTGGTGTGACCATGGCTCAATGCAGACTTAACCTAACCTCCTGGGCTCAAGCGATCCTTTCCATCTCAGCCCTGGGCTGGTCTAGAACTCCTAGGCTCAAGCGATCTTGTCTTGAAATTGTCTTTTAGAGAATGGTTGTTACCCATGGGGAAATTTACAGAAATGAACGAGTTCAGTTTGCAATGGCAGAAATGCTACTGACTCGAGGAGGCAGGAGACTCTTGTCTCTCTCATTTGGAGAGCGGAATCAGCCTGAAATTAGGCTGATTCAAGCCTGTGGCTGCAATCCATATGGAATTACTGGCTTGGTTAGGGCCCCAGGATTTAAAACAAGGGTCTAAGATGTTCAGGTGGCCCAGAGACATTGAGATTTTTCTAATCCTCAGTGTTTCTCCTCCGAAGTAGCCCACAAGCTAAGCGTCTACTGTGACAGCGGCTATGGGCTGCTCACAGGAGACTCTGAGATGGGTCTGCAGCGGCTGAAAAGGTGGATTTGGCTTGTGACATCCTCTCTTGATCCCTCCAGCCCTGGGTCCCCTGGGGCACACTGCCCATCATAGGGTCACAATGATGAAGATGAAGATATCCAGTAGTGAATGTTCATTCAGTTCCAGAGGACAGATAGACATCACAGAACAAGAAGTTTGGGGAGGACAAGGAAAAAGCTAAAAAGAGTCTACAGCCGGGAAATTAAGAGCTTTGTTTTGGTATCAGACTACCCTGGGTCTGAGCCCTGAAGCCTTCACTTACTCGCTTTGTGGACTCATGATTTTGTGCCTTGATTTTCTTCTCTGAAAAGCGAATTTTTGTTTTTCTGAGACAGTCTCACTCTGTCACCCAGGCTGGAGTGCAGTGGTGTAAACACAGCTCACTCAGCCTCCACCTCCTGGGCTCAAGTGATCCTCCCACCGTGGCCTCCCATGTAGCTGGGACCACAGGCGTGCACCATCACATCACGCCTGGCTAATGTTTTGATATTTGTACAGATGGGGTCTTGCTATGTTGCCAAGGCTAATCTTAAACTCCTGGATTCAAGCAATCCTCTTGCCATGGCCTCCCAAAGTGCTAGGATTATAGGCATGAACCACGGTGCACAGCCCAAGGGAGGCGTTTTAGAGGGTGATGTGGGGATTAAATGAAAAAAGCATCAAAAATGCACAGCACAGTGCTAGGCACTTAGAAAGGCTCAGTAAAAGTCGATTATTCATAGTATGCTTATCGAGTCCCTGAAGGCAAAGATGTAGCATTTCTTGAAATTATTATAGATTTAAAAGTTGCTATTAATGATTTCAGCCTTACTAGAATATATAAAGAGTAATCTAACAAACACTATTGGTTTTCTTTTTCTTTTCTTTCTTTCTTTTTTTTTTGGTTTTTTGAGACAGGGTCTCAGTCTGTCACCAACCAGTCTGAAGTGCAGTGGCACAATCATGGCTTACTGCAGCCTCGCCCTCCGGGACTCAGGTGATCTTTCCACCTCAACGTCCTGAGTAGCTAGTAGTATAGGCACCTGCCACCAGGCCCAGGTAACTTTTTTTTGTATTTTTTTGTAAAGATGGGGTTTCGCCGTGTTGCCCAGGCTGGTCTTGAACTCCTGGGCTCAAGAGATCCACCTGCCTTGGCCTCCCAAGCTGTTAGGATTACAGATGTGCTATACCCTTATAGCTTTTCTTTTAAAGGGCAAATGATGCAATATTTGTCAAGGAGTTTCAACAGCTATCTAAAATTCTGGACCTCAGATATTTATTTTTTGTAGAGATGGAGTTTCTCCATATTGTCCAGGCTGGTCTTGAACTCCTAGGCTCAAGGGAGGAAAATGGCCCCACATGAACATGACTCTGGAGCCTGGATATGAAAGTCAGTTTGGTGTCCAACCACCTGCTAGACAGGTAAGAAAGGCTTCCAGGAAACAAAGGGAGGCGTGGAGAAGGCCTTAGGGTGTAGGTGAACAGGGCAAACAGCTGCGGAGATTAGAGCTGGAGTCAGCCTGTCCCAACAACAGGTGCCATGACCTCAGGGAGCTCATAGCTGAGCAGATGAAGGTTCATGCCGGCACAGCATAGAGGTCTGGGGTTTTCAGATGTGAGTCAGGTAATGGAAAAAGCAGGTGACCCCCACCTTGCACATCAACTTGTTCTCCTCCAACCAAAGCAGGGAAATCATTATTTTGCTTGGAGTTCCTTTCGGGGAACCTCTTCATGAAGGGAACCAATTGGGGTAGTCTGTGGGACCTCGGACAAGACCCAGTGGGTGCAAGCAAGAGAAAGGGTAGGGCTTGCACTGGTCAGGACCCACTGGAGAGACACTCTATGGAGGTGGTCCGATCCCATCCTCACACCTCATCTTTGGACCATACACACCATGCTTCCGTTTTTGTGAACAAGGGAAATGGAGTTGGGTTCAGACTTGAGCTTGGATAGGCTAGGCTCCAAAACACAAGCTTGTTCTCGTTTAGTAGTTGAGAACACAAAATTTGCATCACACTTGTTGAACAACCCTGGGCAAGGAACTTGACCTTGGCATGCCCTAATTTCCCGATTTGTAAAATGGAGCTGGTAATTGTGCTTGACTTAGAAAGGTTACTGAGAAGTTTAATCAAGTCAGTGATCCAAGCCACTTGGGGCAGCACTAGCGCGCTGTAAATGTCTAATAAGTATCAGCTGTTCTTATGCTTTTCATTCTTACCATCCCTTGCTGTTTTCCTTATGACAAAGACACTCTCCAAATGTGAAGTCTGTGGGAGAGATTATCCAGAATGGCTGAAATGTACTTAGTACATGAAATATGACACCTTGTAACTATATTTCATGAAACATTCAGATGTTGACTTATTTATAATTAGAGTGGCCATGTTCATTTAAAAACACATTATTCCCTTGAGCTGAGCCCACAACAGACATCCCTAATGAATCACGTTGCTCTCTTTAGTTGAACATGGACTCGGTTAGGAATCCTTCCTAACCTGAAAGAAGAATGTGTCGTTCCAGGTGAGGAACTATATTTGCATCCTAGGCTGGAGAGAGGCCAGCACAGAGCTATAGAGGGAGAGGTTGCTGGTCAGTTGCCTTGGACAATTGGCATTGCTAAGTCAGTGGCTTCTTCCCACTCAGCCCCAAACTAGTTTATCCTTTGGCAAATTCACACCATTATTCAATCAAAAGCCTTTGGGAAGAAAAGTTGGAAAACGCAGCCCCCTACCTGGACACAATCCAGAGCCCATTGATTCCTGATGGTAAAGGAGGCAGGTGAGAAACCGTGAAAACGTCCTAACAATTCTAAGTGTCGGGGAATCTACCATCCGGATTCTAACCTCTCCTAATGCCTGGCTTTCTTTTATGACTTCCAACAGGGGAGTATACTCGAGAAGCTGGGAATTTGCTCCATGCCCAAATTTGTCCGTTTTTTACATGATAGCATGAGAATTAAAAAGGACCCTGAACTTGTGGTGACTGACCTGCGTTTTGGGACGATACCTGTGAGGCTGTTCCAGCCCAAGGCAGCATCCACCAGACTCCGGCGGGGCATCATCTTCTATCATGGAGGGGGCGCAGTATTTGGGAGCCTGGGTAAGGGGCTTCCCTGTGGCTTTGTAGAGGACGGGCCTCATATGCATGCGTAGCCCAGCTCATGCCTCCCGCAAGAACCCTTCTGCAGTAGCTCAAAGGAATCAGTTGTTGGAATTTTTATAAGGTTGATAGCCCAGACTAAGGGCTTTGAGCTCAGGTCAGTAGACGGTGTGGCAGCCTGCATGGGAAATCTTTTCCTTTCTATAATATGATAGTCTTGGTCAAGCTGGGGACAGCAGTGTCATGGTGGGGCTGTCACAGAGGCTGTTGACACTCTCTCCCCTTTCTGCTCACAGTCATTGGCCTATCCTGTCTCATATTAGTGATCCCAAACCCATGTATTTCCCTCTAGCTCTGCAGCGTCGCCATGACCGAGGACCCCATCCTTGCTTGCTGTCCCCTTGCACCCAGCCTCCCAGCCACCGGTCTCCCTGGTTCACCTCTCGCTCCTCACATCTGGTCCCCACCCAGAAGGATTTTTTTTTGAGGTGGAATCTCGATCTGTCACCCAGGCTGGAAGGAATAGTGGAATGGCGTAATCTCGGCTCACTGCAACCTCTACCTCCCAGGTTCAAGCGATTCTCCTGCCTCAGCCTCCCAAGTAGCTGGGACTACAGGCCCATGCCCGGCTAATTTTTTTGTTTTTAATAGAGATGGGGTTTCACCATGTTGACCAGGATGGTCTCGATCTGCTGACCCCAGGTGATTGAGGCCTTCCAAAGTGCTGGGATTACAGGTATGAGCCACTGTGCCTCGCCTTAGAGGGATCTTTTAAAAATACAAGTCAGAGCTTGTCAGTCCTGTACTTAAATCTCTCCTGTGCCCTTCTGTGAAACCCAAACTCCTCCCACAGCCTTGCCCTGGTCACCTGTGTGTCCCTCACCGCTTCACTCAGCTGCAGTCCCGCTTGGCATCGATCCGCTGCAGACACTTCAGCTCCTTCCCACCACCATGCTCCACCTGCTGTTTCCTTGGCTTCAAAGGACATTCTTCCCACCCTGACACTGCATGGCTGACCACCCCTGGCTCTTTCAGTTGTATCTCAACTGTCCTTCGCCAGAGTGGCCTTGATACCAGTGGACGGGGGGAGGTCCCCAAAGGCCAGTGGGACCTCAACTCCAGCTGCTGTCCCTGCTCTTGACACCGTCATGAGAATGAATTCAAGGACGAGTCAGAAAATAGTGAAAATACAGAGATTTGTTACAAAGGGAAAAGCACACACTGAAGAAAACAGGGGGTGGACTCAAGAGAGACGTGCAAGGGGGTTTAGGGCTGCTAACTTTATGTATTTCTTTAACCAAGAGGTGAAATATTCATGAAACTTCTTGGAAAAAGGTGAAGTTTTCTCAAACTACGATGCCACCCATTTGTACACCAAATATGGGTGTCCCCATAACTATTCTGGTGCTGGTGGATGTGTGCATAATGTGCTAATGAACACATAAGGAGGTCCTAGGAGAAACCCAGGTTCAGTCTAGTGCCATGTTGGGTCCAGTCGGTCTTAGCCTACTTAGTCCACACCCTGGCTTTTCAGGGTTTTATCAGCTTCTGCAGCTATTTCTTTTCTTTTCTTTTTTTTTCCTTTGAGACGGAGTCTCGCTCTGTCACCCAGGCTGGAGTGCAGTGGCGCGATCTCGGCTCACTGCAACCTCCACCTCCGGGGTTCAAGCGATTCTCCTGCCTCAGCCTCCCCAGTAGCTGGAATTACAGGCACGCACCACCATGCCCAGCTAATTTTTATATTTTTAGTAGAGACAGGGTTTCACCATATTGGCCAGGATGGTCTCGATCTCTTGACCTTGTGATCTGCCTGCCTCGGCCTCCCAAAGTGCTGGGATTACAGGCATGAGCCACCGCGCCCGGCCTTCTGCAGCTATTTCAACAGTTTTCTTTTGCTAGTTGTGTGAAACTGCTCCCTGGAATTTTCTTTCTTCTGCTACCACCCTGTGTAATTTCTATCTCATTTTTTTTCCCTTAGAGATTTCCGTCTCTTATACTTAGGGGCTGACGAGGGAGGAGGTCAGTCTTTGGTATCTATTTCCTGCTGATTGGGGTGTCGGCCCCTCCTAGTGTGGGCTTGGCAATCTCTGGATGCCTAGTGTACGGGTCTCAAGGGTGGGTCATCAGGAGGATCTGAATCCGAGGCAGGAATTAGTTGGAATCCTGCAGGACCATCCTTTTGACATGGAACTGTTGCAATCTATTAGGTTAGTGCAAAAGTAATTGCCGTTTTTGCCATAAAAAGTGAAAACTATTTGCGCCAACCTAACAGAAGACATAAACTTTAGAAGAAGATTAAACAAGGAAGTACCCAAGATTGGAAGTAATAAGACAGCTATTAAAGGTCCCAGGAAAGGTAGGACTCATGTCACACTTGGTCGGTATCCCTGGATGGAATCCTAGGTGGTTTCAGCAGTGAGGGAATTGAAATGATTCAGTCGGCCGGGTGTGGTGGCTCATGCCTGTAATCCCAGCACTTTGGGAGGCTGAGGTGGGTGAATCACCTGAGTCAGGAGTTAGAGACCAGCCTGATCAACATGGAGAAACCCGATTGCTACTAAAAATATAAAAAAATTAGTGGAGCATCATGGCTCATGCCTGTAGTCCCAGCTACTTGGGAGGCTGAGGCAGGAGAATCGCTTGAACCTGGGAGGTGGAGGTTGTGATGAGCTGAGATTGTGCCATTGTACTCCAGCCTGGGCAACGAGAGCGAAACTCCTTAAAAAAAAAAAAGAAAGAAAGAAAGAAAGAAAAAGAGCTGGGTGTGGTGGCTCATGCCTGTAATCCAAGCACTTTGGAGGCCAAGGCGGGCGGATCACCTGAGGTCAGGAGTTCAGGACCAGCCTGACCAAAATGATGAAAACCCATCTTTAAAAAAAAATAAAGAAAGAAAGAAAAGAAAAGAAATGATATAGGCAGATAGCCTGCTGGTAAAACTTTGAACCTGCAGTTCCGCTAACCTTGAATTGTTAATATAAGAACGACAGTATGGTTTGTTGCTGCACAAACCCCTCCAAGTGGTTTATGCTCTGGTCCTCTTAGGGGATTGTACAATGGCTTAGTAATGAGCTTAAATCCTGGGATCCAAATCCTGTAAAATCTTGGCATAGCCAGGAAAGTTCTAAGTTGCTTCTTTGTTTGTGGAGGTCCTACCTTCAAGATCGCCTCCTTTCATTTGATGGACAAGATCTGGTTCCCTGGGCTTAGGATGTGCCCTGGGTATTTTATTTTAGGTTTAGAAATCTGGGCCTTGGATGAAGAGAGCCTATATTCTTTCTCCCAGAAAGTTTAGGACCTGAGTGACATTCTCTGAGTCCTCTTTAGTGGGACTACGTACAAGAATAACATCCACATATTAGAGTATCCCCCCATTTCTAGCTCTAGCGCCCTTAATTCTTGTGCCAGGACATTATGCGTGAGTGCCATCCCCTAAGCCCAGAGGCAATACTGTCCAGGTGTGCTGGTGGTAAATAGTAGTAGTTCCAGAATTGGTCCACTCAAAAACAAACAAATACTGAGAGTCAGCTGCAAAGAGACACAAAAGAAATCATCCATAAGATCTAATACCATAAACCAGTTGATGTCTCCCAGTATTTGGGTAAATATGGTATAAGGATTTGGCACTATGGGGTGTAAGGGAATTATGGTCTCATTAATGGCTTATAAGTCTTTTTTTTTTTTTTTTTTTTTTTTTTTGAGACAGGGTTTTGCTCTTGTTGCCCAGTCTGGAGTGCAATGGCACGATCTGGGCTCACCGCAACCTCCCCTCGGGGTTCAAGCGATTCTCCTGCCTCAGCCTCCTGAGTAGCTGAGATTACAGGCACCTGCCACCCTGCCCAGCTAATTTTTTTTGTATTTTTAGTAGAGATGGGGGTTTGGCCATGTTGACCAAGCTGGTCTCGAACTTCAGACCTCAGGTGATCCACCTGCCTCGGCCTCCCAAAGTGCTGGGATGACAGGTGTGAGCCGCCGCACTTGGCCAATGGCTTGTATGTCTTGGACTAGACAGGATTCTCACTTTGGGTTTTGGACAGGGAGGACAGGAGTAGTACAAGGAGATCAACCTGGGACCCGGAGGCCATGTTTTAACAGCTTCTCAGTTAGAGGTTGCAGTCCTTGCCTAGCCTCTGATTTGAGAGGATACTGATACTTGTGTGGGGGATTATTTCTGTCTTTTAAAGAGATGATCACCGACTGAGCACGTATTGCTTTGCCAAGGGTTTCTGATTTCTCGGTTTCATACTTGTGGGTCTACTTGAGACCTTATTTCGGTGTGTGTGGGGGTCTCCTGTTTTTCTGAGGCTGGTTTAGAAATAACAAGCATTGCTAATAAGGAGGGCTTTCTGGGGCCTGATACACTCAAAGCGGATTCGTTTATTGGGATGGTTAGACAGTCCCATCCCAATAAACAAATGGGACATTCTGGCATAACTAGAAACTCGTGAGTTACTATATAGTGTCCTAGCCTGCAGCTCAGGGGTAAAGTAAAGCACTTTGATTTTGGGGTGCCATCAACACCTGTGACACTGTAGCTATTGGAGGACAAGGGCCCAGCGTAGCTGTTTAGGGGATAGTAACTGGCCCCTGAGTCAATTAAGAAGTTAATATTCAGCTGGACATGGTGGCTCACGCCTGTCATCCCAGTACTTTGCGAGGCCGAGGCTGGCAGACCAACTGAGGCCGGGAGTTTGAGATCAGCCTGGCCAACATGGAGAAACCCCGTCTCTACTAAAAATACAAAATTAGCCAGGTGTGGTGGTGCGTGCCTGTACTCCCAGCTACTCTGGAGACTGAGGCAGGAGAATTGCTTGAACCTGGGAGGTGGAGGTTGCAGTGAGCTGAGATTGCGCCATTGCACTCCAGCCTGGGTGACAAGAGCAAAACTAGGTCTCAAAAAAAAAAAAAAAGAAAAGAAAAGAAAAACGGAAATTAATATTCTTACCGGCCATGTCAAGAGTCACTGAGGCTCCTCAGCTGTGATGACCGTGATCTGGTGGGAGCTGCCCCGAGCCTTGGGCCTCTTCAGTTCTCAGTTGGGGCCACTATGGCATCGGATGTTCTCCTCTCCCTTCGGAGCTCCGGCAATCCCTTTTCCAGTGGCCCAGCCACGTGCAGTGAGGACAGGGTCTTGGCAGGCTCCCTGGCTGGGCAGTCCTTGCCCCAGCGTCCTGGCTTTTCACACGTGAAGCAGCAACCGTTGCCTGCAGGTTTGCTGTTAGGCCCGTTTGGCCCATGGCTGAAGCCTCCCTCTGGATACTGATTTTGCAGGGCACTGCTTACACTGTCACAATGACGGCTGTCACTGGGGCCTGCTCTTCATCCCATTGTTTGCCATGCTGGGTCTTTTCAGCCTCTTCAGGCCTGTCCCTATTATTGAATATCCCCAAAACCACATCAAGCATTTGATTAACAGGTATTTGGAGTCCCATAGCCAATTTCTGTAATTTTCTCCTGATGTTGGGCACTGGCTGGCTAATAAAGGGTTCTGATTGGCCAGGCACAGTGGCTCACGCCTGTAATCCCAGCACTTTGGGAGGCCCTAGCGGGCAGATCACCTGAGGCCAAGAGTTAGAGACCAGCCTGACCAACATGGAGAAACCCCGTCTCTACTAAAAATACAAAAATTGGCCAGGCATGGTGGTGCATGCCTGTAATCCCAGCTACTAGGGAAGTTGAGGCAGGAGAATCACTTGAACCCGGGAGGCGGAGGTTGCGGTGAGCTGAGATCATGCCACTGCACTCCAGCCTGGGCAACAAGAGTGAGATTCCATCTCAAAAAAAAAAAAAAAAAGATTGGTTCTGATAAAAAGCCATGAAGGCCTATATTTGTGGTATTTCAGTTCTTTTCTCCTGGCATTTATAAAACAAATCCTAATTGCAAGATGGTATTACAATTTAGGGTTTCATTCTCTGGCTACTGCATCCTATTTTCCAACTTGCGTTGGGACCAAATGGTGTTATAGAAAGAATTGAGTTTTTTCTGAGCCCATCAAGTTTAAAATTATTCCAGTTTTTAAGAATGTGTCCCAAAGGGGAGTTGGCAGAGATAGAGAGTTGCCCATGGCCTCAACTTGTCCTTGGCATGGCTTGAGAGAGAAGGGAAAAATAACAGGATGGTTCCCTCGTAGATGGACTGGTCCTGGCATTTTTATGAAGTGTCCTTTGTGATCGGCCAGCTCCATGGCCATGCCTGGGAGACGGGCGCCCCAGTTCCCTTGGCTGGCTGCCTCAGTGTCCAGGCATCCCGAGAGTCTCAGTGTTGCCCAGGCATCTGTGGCCTCTGGGGCTTTGGGAATGGGAAGGTCAAGAAAGGCAAGCTTGCAGATATCCATCCGAACATTTATCACAGATGAGACTTGGGAGTAGAGACGATTGAGCGTGGCCCAAAACAGGGACCTTGAAGGGACCCCTCGACATTCCAGAGAACAGTACCTAAGGGGCCTATCCTGCCATGTGCAAAGAGTTCACTAAGCTTTCGTGTGAAGTAAGAGGAAGAATCATGAGAAGAGAAAATCACAACAGTAGGGTTAAAAGAAAGACAAGGAGAAAACAGTTCCCAACCAGGGTCAGTGTCTTGGCACAGCTGGTCCCTTGGGAAAACAGAAGCCCTTTTCCAGGAAAAAGTCACAGTGCTCCTTGGAAACCATCCAGCCAACTGTCTGCTATGGGTTTTTACCCTATCACCCTCATGAGGTTCATGTCAGGGAGGACCACGTGCCTCAAAGCTACTCAGCGTAAGGCTGGGCATGGTAGCTTATGCCTGGAATCCCAGCACTTTGGGAGGCTGAGGCAGGTGGACTGCTTGAGCTGAGGAGTTCAAGACCAGCCCTGGCGACATGGTGAAACCCCTTCTCTACAAAAAGTACAAAAGTCAGCTGGGCATGGGGTGGTGCATGCCTGCAGTCCCAGCTACTCAGGAGGACCGTTTGAGCCCGGGAGGTGTGGATTACAGTGAACCGAGATCACACCACTGCACTCCAGCCTGGGTAACAGAGAAAGTCTGTCTCCAGAAAAAAGCTACTCTGTGTAGGTGGAAAATTTTCCATCTCTGCTTGTCACCCATCAGGATGAATTGGATTTTCCAGCTTGAGGGAGTAGTGGGGAGGCAGACTGTAGTCAGCACGCAGAAACAAGGAAGGAAGTAGCAGTAATTCCAGAGAACCAGGTTGGAGTGGGACTTACCGATTGCCAGTGGTTCTAAAATGGGGGTGATGGTGTTCCTGGCTGGGTCACCACAAAGATGATACAGGTGGGCTGTGGGAGGTCCTCAAACACCGGTGGGACGTCAACCCTCACTAATGTTCAGGTTCTTGACACCATTATGAGAATGAATTCAAGGACGGGTAGAAAATAGTGAAAGTATGAAGATTTTTTGCAAAGGGAAAAGCATATAGTCAAGAGTGCAGGTGGACTCAAGAGAGACATGCGCAGGGGGGTTTGGGGCTGCTACCTTTTAAGGTTTCTTTCACCCAGGAGTGGAATATTCATGACAATTCCTGGAAAAAGGTGACGTTTTCTCGGAACTGTGGTGGCACCCATTTGTACACCAAATATGGGTGTTTCAGAACTGCCATGGTCCTGGTAGGTGTGTGTTTAGTGTGTTGATGAGCATAGGAGGAGGTCCTAGGAGAGACTTGGGTGCAATCCAGTGCCATGATGGGTCTAGTCAGTCTTAGCAGCTTGGTCCACACCCTGGCTTTTCAAGGGCCAATCAGTCTCTAGCTTCTGCAGAAGTTTCCTTTTGCTCACTATGTGAAACTGCTGCCTGGAATTGCTTTTCTTTTCTTTTCTTTTTCTATTCTCTTTTTTCTTTCATCTTACTCCGTCATCCAGGCTGGAGCGCAGTGGTGCGATCTTGGCTCACTTCAACTCCACCTCCTGGATTCAAGCGATGCTTGTGCCTCAGCCTCCCGAGTAGGCGGGATTACAGGCACGTGCTACCACGCTGGGCTAATTTTTGTATTTTTGGTAGAGATGAGGTTTCGCTGTGTTGGCCAGGCTGGTCTTGAACTCCTGACCTCAGATGATCCGCCTGCCGTGGCCTCCCAAAGTGCTGGGATTACAGGTGTGAGCCACCGCAGCCGGCCTAGAATTTTCTATTCTGCAAGCATCCTGTGTTAGTCCTGTTTCCGCTTCCCTGGACATCGTATCTGAGAACTCTCCCTACTGACGCTGCTACCCTGCCCTGCACCGCTTTCTCCACCCCCAGCTTCATCCTTGTTAATTTTCTTTGGGCACTTGACACAGTCATTTGTTCCTTCACGGCTTTCCTTATTTAGAACTTGACTCCCCCACTAAAAATGAAGACTGCAGGAAGTTTTGTTCGTTGCTGGATCTCCAGTGCCTGTTGTTTTCATGTTTTGAATTGAATGAATGAATGCACGAATACATAGATGGATGGATGGGGGAATAAGTGGATGAAAGGATGGGCTTGCGAATGAACAAATGGATATGGATGTACGGACAGATGCATGGACACACGGGAGAAAAATTTGCCCATAGGAAAAGGCGGGCTTCTCCTGGTACATACCTTCCCCGAGATAAGGATGTGCTGCCACCTGGTGGTGAAAGTGACGATGGCCATTCTCTAGCTGGATCTGTTGTCATGGAAACAGAACCCAGTTCCTGGCCTCATGAACCTGACAGTCCCCGGAGGGAGCTGGACACTGAAGCTACTGTAGATCGTGATAACACAGGTGGCATGGAGAATGGCTCACAGCATCATTCCGATTTAGCTCTTCTCATCAGAGAAGTCAGATTTGAGCTCAGGCCCAATGGATGAGGAGGATCTTGCCCCGCGGAAGCCGGAGAAGAGCCTTCTAAGTGAGGGCCGGGGCTAGAGGGAGGCACTTACTTCAGGCTCCAAATTGAAAGGATGCCAAAACATTCATTCATCAAGATAAGTAATATTTTAATGCAATGTTTGAAAAAACTAAATATTAATGCCAAACAATTACAATGAACCAAATGTCAAAATGTATGTACAGGCAGGGCCAAACAGGGCGGAGCAAGTGGGTAGCAAAAAGCAGAAGCCTGTATATATATATATATATATATATATATATATATATATATATATATAGGACAGGGTCTTGCTCTGTCATCCAGGCTAGAGTGCAGTGGTGTGATCACAGCTCACTGCAACTTCCAACTCCTGGGCTCAAGTGATCTTCTTACTTCAGCCCCCCAAGCAGCCAGGACCATAGGCATGCACCACCACCACCAGGTAATTATTTACTGATTTGTTTGTTTGTTTATTTTGAGACAGGGTCTCACACTGTTGTCCAGGCTGGAGTGCAGTGATGCAGTTATGGCTCACTACAGCCTCAACCTCCTGGGCTCAGATGATCCTCCTGCCTTAGCCTCCTGAGTAGCCGGCACGACAGGCATGTGCCACCATGCCTGGCTAATTTTTAAATTATTTGTAAAGGTGGGGTCTCCCTGTGTTTCCCAGGCTCGTCTTGAACTCCTGGGCTCAAGTGATCCCCCCACTTTGGCCTTCCAAAGTGTTGGGATTACAGGAGTGAGCCACTGTGCCTGGCCTAATTATTTTTATAGAGATGGAGTCTTGCTGTATTGCCCAGTCTGATCTCAAACTCATGGACTCAAGTGATTCTCTTGCCTCGGCCTCCTGAAGTGCTGGGATTACAGATGTGAGCCACTGCACCCAGCCAAGCCTATGTAAAATTTTGATATTTTGTTCCTCATGCAATTTTTTGGCATCAATTGTGATTTCTTTATTTATTTTTCTTTTTGATACAGAGTCTCGCTCAGTCTTCCAGGCTGGAGTGCAGTGGCACTATCTCGGCTCACTGCAACCTCTGTCTCCTGGGTTCAAGCGATCCTCTTGCTTCAGTCTCCCAAGTAGCTGGGATTACAGGCACTTGCCACCACGCCCGGCTAATTTTTGTATTTTTAGTAAAGACGGGGTTTCACCATATTGGCCAGGCTGGTCTCAAACTCCTGACTTCATGATCTGCCTGCCTCAGCCTCCCAAAGTGCTAGGATTACAGGCGTGAGCCAGGGCACCAGTATTTTTAAACAGCTCATCAGATGACTGCAATGTGCAGCCAGGACTGAGACCTACTAGTATGGAAACTTCGCCTTAGGGGTCCCGACTCAATTCAGCCCCCTCTGTGCCTCTGGCTCCACTCAGAACCATTGTCACCTTCCTCAAAGAGCATTAATGAAGCATGCACCCACCTCGGCAACCTCCCCAAACACTGGAATTAGCTGGTATGATTTAGAGAATCCTAATGCCTGAGCTTCCACCCTAGAGAATCGGATCCATTTGGTTTGAGGTTTAGCCTGGGCCAGAGGACTTGCAAAAACTCCCCAGTACCTCTATGTATGGCTGAAGTTGAGAATGACTCAATTAGAAAGAAATGTATTTGGCACTGATTCTATGCCCACCACTGTGCCAGTAAATTCTATGTCCTCGTATTAACGGACCTGCTTCTGAGACTTCATATGCACCACTCTACTAATAGAAATGCCCCCTCCAAGCACTGTTTATTTCCTGATCAATATCAATATATAGTTACTGTTAATACCCCAGGGCAGGCATGCCTAACATCCCTTGGTTTCATCCACCTCAGATCACTAAGATTTCCAGGTTCCTGGTTTCCTCCTCTGTAAAATAAATGTTGCAGAAAGTGAGCCCCAAGGTGCATTTGAGCCCCAAAATTCAGGAGGTTGGGGACAGTTGTCTGATTTGGCCTGACTTATTGTCTCTGCCCAGGCAGAGCCAGCCAGAGTCACTTCAGAGGTGGCAAGAGCAGAAACAGAGAGGAAGCCACAGCCCACACTAAGACAGTCAGCTGGCTCTTCATGGGGGCTGCGGCGAGAGGGTCTGGGCCTTACTCATGGGCTGCTACTCTGACTGTGTTTGTCTTGCAGATTTTTACCATGGCCTGTGCAATCATCTGGCCCGGGAGACTGACTCTGTACTTCTGATGATTGGGTGAGTTGCTGGAGACAGCTGGTAGGTTTCACAGGGGTGAGAGGAGATAGGGTAAGTTCGTGGGTGACTTGTGGATCAGAGACGCCCTGACTCCCAAGAGGCACCTCTTGGGCATGCATCCACAGAGACAGGTGCAGGAATGCTCAAAAGAGCAAAAGCCTGGAAACAATGCGCAGGTCCGTGAGCAGGGGCATGCCGAATAAACCGCAGTATGGCGAGTACTCCATTCCATAACTACGAAGATATTATGGAATGTTACATAGCCATTTAAATAAATGAACTAGAAAGATGATACCATATTGCAAATGAATCTTAGTAGCATGAAACTCAGTGAAAAATTTTCAAAACATTACATAAAGCCTGATAGTCATTTTGCAAAGGTAAAAACATTAAAACCAAAAGAATACTTTTGAGGAATCCACATAGACACAATAAGACCATGTAACATAGAAAGAAAAAAATGATAGAAACAGGATTCAGGGTAACCCTTCATTGAGTTGGGGGAGAAGCGAAATGGGATGGTGGTGGGGTTGGTGAAGGTGAAGGTCGTTTTCTGGCTGTTGTTTGCGGTGATGGGTCTGCAGGTGCTCATTGCATTGTTAAAATCGAAGTTTCTGGTCCTGTACAGACTAGTGCTGAGAGTGTCTTAAGATACAACTCTGGTCCAGTAAAAACAAAAGGGAGATGGGGGCATCTTTAGAGTGGATGGAGAGGGCAGTAGGGGCTACTCACTAGGATTCTGGGTCTTGGCCCAAGGGATCTCACATCACTGGGAAAGAGTTTAGAGAAGGCCAGTGAGAGAAACTGAAATCTGCCTTTTCAGATTCTACCTCTACAATGAACCTCCTCAAACAATAGCTGCCCCTAGGCTTTGGTAGACAGAATAGCTGTGTGGCTTAAACAAAGTCGCTTAGCATCTCTGGTCCTCCCTGATGAGACTGAGGAGGCCAGCACTTTCTGCTCTTCATCAGCATACCTCCCAGGTGGCTTGTCATTGTGTCTGAAATTCCACCATTACAGTCTATGTCACCAAAGGCCTTTGTGATAATAAAAAGATCCCTTGAACAGGTAGCACATAAAAGTATTAATAAGCACCTGCCTTAATACCTTGTAGGAAATTGCTTAGGTTACCATTATCCCAGGTACTTAGAAAGACCTGGTGCATGGGCCAGGGCAGTTTTGATAGAGCAGCTGATGGAGCGGCATGCACAGATAAGGGCTTCAAGGACGCTGCAGGGGGACAGTAGCTGGGAGGAGACTCCCTGAGAGACACTGAAGGAAGGAAGATGTCTAAAGCCTGGATGGGACTCCCTACCCGAGCTCTTGGAGAAGATGGATCTTTTGACCTTTGGTTCTGTGAAGCCTTCACCTCGGGATGAGTTTCTTAATTTGGGCTGCTATTCCAAATTACCATAGATGGGGCAGCTTAAACAACACATTGATTTCTCATAGTTTTGGAGGCTGGAAGTCCAGGATCAGGGTGCCAGCATGGTCAGGTTCTCGTGAAGACCCTTTTCCAGGCTGTAGACTGCCAGCTTCTCCTTGTATCCGAACATGGCAGAAGGAGAGGCCAGAGAGCTCTCTAAAGCCTCCTTGGAAAGGGCACTAATCCCGTTCACGAGGGCTGCACCCTCATGGCCCGGTCACTTTCCTAAGGCCCCACTTCCTAACACCCTCATGTTGCAGTGTAGGATTTCAACATGGGAAGTTTGGGGGGATACACATATTCAGTCCATCACAGTGAGCAAGAGAGGAGGGCAGGGAGGCACAGGAGAATTTCTGCCTCTTTCTGGCAGGTCAGAGATTTTGCTGACAGAAAGAACCTCATATTTGTTACCCTCTTCATCATGTTGGAGCTGTGTATTCAACATTTGGTGAGGAGTATTCACTTCTAGAAAGGGAAAAATGAAAGCTGAGGTTTGTGCTCATGGCTGCCAGGTGCAGGGACCACCTCCCTGCAAGGACCCTCTAAGAAGCATGTGTTTTGCCTGAGCTTTAGTGAGAACCTGTCTTGATAACATGGATAGTTTTTTTTTAAGTTATTATTATGTTTTAAGGCGGAGTTTCCCTCTTGTCGCCCAGGCTGGAGTGCAATGACGCTATCTCGGCTCACTGCAACCTCCGCCTCCTCCTGGGTTCAAGCGATTCTCTTGCCTCAGCCTCCCGAGTAGCTGGGATTACAGGTGTGCACCACCACGACCGGCTAATTTTGTATTTTTAGTAGAGATGGAGTTTCTCCATGTTGGTCAAGGTGGTCTGAAACTCAAACTTAGGTAATCCACCTGCCTTGGCCTCCCAAAGTCCTGGGATAACGGACATGAGCCATTGCACCCGGCCCAACATGGATAGATTTATCAATATATTGACCAGGAAATGGGCAATAATATTATTGGGCAATGTTTCCTAGATGGGCACTAAATTATGTTACAGTCAACCAAACCCTATTTTGAAAGATGAAGCTTTAAAGCAACTTTTAAAGGAAACAAAATTTAAGGTCTAATAGAAGGCAGTGGTTTTCAAACTGTTTCCCTTGAACCCTAGGGTTCCCTGTGATGTCTTAGAGACCACTATGGAGGTCAAAGAAGAAAGAGAAAGAGTGAGGGCTTAGGTTCCTTACCCTTGGTCAAAACCAGAACAGCCACATTTGTTTATTTTATATGGTGGGGCTCGTATATCATTTTTTTCTACTCAGAAAAAAATAATTTTATTGTTCTAAGTTGAAAGCTCCTAAAGTGTCATTTTTCCTTATGAGCTTTTTCCAAATTTAATGCAATAATTAGAATATACCTATTCTATGTTTTCTTTTCTTTCTTTTCTTTTTTTTTTTTTGAGATGGAGTCTTGCTCTGTTGCCCAGGCTGGAGCACAGTGGCGCAATCTCCCTCACTGCAACCTCCGCCTCTTGGGTTCAAGCGATTTTCCTGCTCAGCCCCTCGAGTACCTGGGACTACAGGCTCCCACCACCATACCCAGCTAGTTTTTCATTTGTAGTAGAGACAAGGTTTCACCATGTTGGCCAAGCTGATCTCGAACTCCTGACCTCAGGTGATCCACCCACCTTGGCCTCCCAAAGTGCTGGGATTACAGGTGTGAGCCACCGCACCCAACCTTGATGTTTTCAATGATAGATTGTAAGAACGAACAGATGATTAGCAACAACCTCAACTTAAAATTTAAGAGAACAATTATTTAAACTCTCTGCTCCAATCAGTTAAGCCAAATTGTTTCTATTTTTTATTCTTTCCTTTCTATTATCTTAATTTTAATTTATGCATTAGTTAGGTTGTGTCTTACTGTTTTTAAAAGCTTTTTTTGTTGTTAAGTCAGAGTCTCGTGCTGTTGCCCAGGCTGGAGTGCAATGGCACAGTCTTGGCTCACTGCAACCTCTGCCTTTTGGGTTCAAGCAATTCTCCTGCCTCAGCCTCCCAAGTAGTTGGGATTACAGGTGTCTGCCACCACGCCCAGCTAATTTTCGTATTTTTAATAAAGACGGGGTTTCACCATGTTGGTCAGGCTAGTCTTGAACTCTTGACCTCAGGTGATCCATCCGCCTCAGCCTCCCAAAGTGCTGGGATTACAGGTGTGAGCCACTGTGCTCATCCTTTTTTTTTTTTTTTTGAGATGGAGTCTTGCTCTGTTGCCCAGGCGGGAGTGTAATGGCACAATCTCGGCTCACCGCAACCTCCACCTCCCGGGTTCAAGTGATTCTCCTGCCTCAGCCTCCTGAGTAGCTGGGAATACAGGCATGTGCCACCAGGCCCGGCTAATTTTTGTATTTTTAGTAGAGATGGGTTTTTGCCATGTTGGCCAGGCTGGTCTCAAACTCCTGACCTTGTGATCTACCCACCTTGGCCTCCCAAAGTGCTGGGATTACAGGCGTGAGCCACTGTGCCTGGCCTTAAAAGCTCATTTTAAAGTTCCTTTTCTTTGTCCTTGACTTTCTTTGAGGAGACATACTTTGGAAACCAAACCTTAGGATATTTAAGACCAACTTCCTAGTGTTCTTCACCAGCCACTGGCACCTGGGTCTTCCGCAGCATGAGCTGTGTGTCTCCAGGCTAGCTTTCCATTCTCTACATGGTACCTTCAGAACAGTTCCAGACCCTCTTGCCTCCCACACTGAGTGCAGTGGTACAATCACAGCGCACTATAGCCTCAACCTTCTGAGCTCAACCTCCTGCCCCAGCCTCCCGAGTAGCTGAGACTACAGGTGTGAGCCACCATGTATGCCTGGCCAAATTTTTAACTAGATTTTTGATTTAAAAAATGCTGGCCAGGCGCAGTGGCTCATGCCTGGAATTCCAGCACTTTGGGAGACCGAGGCGGGCAGATCACAAGGTCAAGAGATTGAGACCACCCTAGCCAACATGGTGAAATCTCTTCTCTACTAAAAATACAAAAAAATTAGCTGGGCGTGATGGCGTGCGGCTGTAGTCCCAGCTACTAGGGAGGCTGAGGCGAGAGTATCGCTTGAACCCAGGAGGCGGAGGTTTTGGTGAGCCGAGATCACACCATTGCACTCCAGCCTGGCGACAGAGCAAGACTCCATCTCAAAAAAAAAAATAAATAAACTGTCTGAAAGTAACATCCCCTTGACTTTAGTGTTCTCTCCCTCTTTCTCTACCGACATGCAGTGGGACTGGCAGTGGTTTCATTTGCCTTTTTTTCCAGCCATCGCTGGTTGTATTGCTCCCAAAGCAAATAACTTCAATGAGAGCAAAGTTGCATCATCTTATAGGGCGTTTACAGGAAGCAGACAGAGCACAGGCTTGGAGTAGAAAATCCTGGCCCATGTGAGTCTAGGCAGGTCCTTCACATGCTCATAGGAAGACAATGGGGATAAAATCCTTACTTCATAGGGTTATTCAGAGGATTTAATTAGACACGGTCTTGTAAGGAGGGTTGAGGATTCCGTTGAAACAGCTCCCTGGCCACACTCCACACTGGCCTATCCTCACTCCCTGCTTTCTTTTTAGGTACCGCAAGGTTCCTGACCACCATTCCCCTGCCATTTTCCACGACTGCCTGAATGCCTCCATTTACTTCCTGAAGGCCCTGGAAACCTATGGGGTGGACCCCTCCAGGGTTGTAGTCTGTGGAGAAAGCATCGGAGGCGCAGTGGTGGCCGCCATCACCCAGGCCCTGGTGGGCAGATCAGATCTTCCCCGGATCCAGGCTCAGGTTCTGATCTATCCGGTTGTCCAGGTATTATGTTTGCAGTTACCATCCTTTCAGCAGAACCAAAACGTCCCGTTCCTTTCCCAGAAGTTCATGGTGACCGCTGTGTGTAACTATCTGGCCATTGACCTCTCCTGGCGCAATGCCATTTTGAATGGCAGTTGTGTACCCCCAGATGTCTGGAGGAAATATGAGAAGTGGCTTAGCCCTGACAACGTCCCCAAGAAATTTAAGAAAAGAGGCTTCCAATCCTGGTCTCCGGGCCCTTTTAATGAAGCTGCCTATCTAGAAACCAAACATATGCTGGATGTAGAAGTTTGTCCCTTGCTAGCAGATGATGAGATCATCGCTCAGCTTCCTGAGGCCTTCCTGGTGAGTTGTGAGAATGACATACTCCGTGATGACAGCTTGCTCTATAAGAAGCGCTTGGAGGACCAGGGGGTCCGTGTGACATGGTACCACCTGGAGGATGGTTTTCACGGATCCCTTATCTTTTTTGATAAGAAGGGTCTCTCTTTCCCATGCTCCCTGAAGATGATGAATGCTATAGTCAGTTATGTAAAGGGCATTTGATAGTAACCCTGGAGCCCCGAGGAGGAAGGGGTAAGTATGGACTCTACCAGAAACTGGGTGCTTTAGTGAACTCTGCTTTATTGACTAAAGCAGTGCTACATCGATGCTTGGCTCAGCTGGGAAGGGTAAGAAGGAAGCTAACAGTCCCGCTTAGTATTCAAGAAAATCCCAACTCTGTGTGTTTCCTTTTGTCACTAACAATGTCCAGTTCCAGATGTAACAGCATTCTCTAACATTCCATTCAGGTGAAATAAACATCAGAAGGAGAAGAAAAATGGCTTTAAAAATTTCTCAAAGCCCTAACATATACGATCTGTGCAGAATAAATGCCAACAACTGGTTATGCTGTCAGCGGTGAATCTATACCCGTGATGACAAAACATTGCTCGGGGCTGTGGAGAATGTTGGAGGAGGGGGCACTTAATTGTTCCTGTGGTCAAAGGTCACTGGTCAAATCCCAACTTTGATTGGCTCCAGCTAGTCTGAGAAATGCTGTTGTAATAAAATTCTACACTTGACACAGCCACCCTTGGGCTGGACTAAATGAGGATCTCAGAGGGGATTTTGGGAAAGAGAGGGACAGAGAAAGAGGCAGGAGGAAAGGAACAGAAGAAAAGGGTGGGCTCTGGGGAGCTGTGAGCTTGGCCTGGGCTCAAGTCTTTCATCTGAGTTTCAAAAACAGACTGCTGGCTGCTAACAGGCAGGTTCACCAAGTCAGGATGTCTTGGGAACCTCTGGATGCCATCTGGAATATAAAAAATGCCTTTCCGGGAGAGAGATCCAAGATGGCCGATTAGCAACAGCCCAGGAATGTAGCTCCCAGTGAAAGCGCAGAGAACGAGTGAACACCGCACTTTCCGACGAATTTTTGTTGCCCACAGACCGGGAGATTCCCGGCAGAGGAGCCACA
>CAUYQU010095696.1:0-16527 GCA_963574635.1 Cheracebus regulus
CCATCTTGGATCTCTCTCCACCCGGTGATGAAGTTTTTTCTGTTTCTTAGTTTTCCTTTGGCGGATGCCCATTCCCCACAGAGCCGGACCTTCCCAGGTTCGCTGTGCTTGCTGTGAAACTCTCAGTCCTCAGCGCTTCCAATTGCTGTTTTCCTTGTGGGGATGGGACCACCCATGCCTGTCCATCCCGTATACTCCGCACCGAGAAGCGTGGCACTGGGTCACTGGCTAAACAGCCGCGCCAGCCAAAAGAGTTGCACTGGCGACCTGTGTGGCTCCTCTCCTGGGAATCTCCCGGTCTGTGGTCAACAAAAATTCGTCAGAAAGTGTGGCGTCCACTCATTCTCTGTGCTTTCACTGGGAGCTACATTCCTGAGCTGTTGCTAATTGGCCATCTTGGATCTCTCCCCTCATATGATTTTTAATGACTATTTTGCCACACTATCAGCAAGTACCCTAAGTTCTTTTCCAGACAATTTTCAGGAAATACTGTTTCTTACATATATAGAAAATAAACCTCCTTAATTTTATCATCAAGAACTAAGAATGCTTAGCCCAGCTACAAGAAAACCTCCCACTAACGTGCTATTTGTGATAATAAAATAATTTGAATGTTCTGTGAAGGGTTATCAAATAATTTTTATTTTTGTTTTTGAGATTGTGACTATTCTTGAAAGGACTTTTACAAGCTGCCATCCTATGTGGCAACTATCAAAGATCCCTGGACAGAAAGACCATCAGCCATCCAGTTAAAAATTCATCAGTTGATTTAAACTAAATATTTCTATGCTATTTGTAGACATAAACTATACTGAAATCCTCTGTATTGCTTTTCTATTATGCATAACATAGTACCGTAAAACTTAGTGACTTAAAACAACAAACATTTATTATCTCATAATTTCTTTGAACTGAGAATTTATGAGCATCTTAGCTGTGTAGTTCTGGCTCAGGGTTTCTCAGAAGATTTCAGTCAAGATGTCAATTGGGACCACAGTCATCTGAGGGTTTGACTGTGGCTAGATGATTCACTCAATGTGGCTGTTGGCAGGAGGCCTCAGTTCCTTGCCACATGGGTTTCTCAAATTGTGGCTTGGGTGTCATGGCAGCTGAGTGAGTAATCCAAGAGAGAGGAGACAGAAGCCACAATGTCTTTATAAGACTCAGGCTTTCAATGACATACTTCATCGTTTCTGCAGTATCTTGTTGGCTGACACGTCAGCCCTATTCGGTGTTCAAGGAGACTATAAAAGAGCATGAACCAGGAGACAAGGATTACTGGGACATCATTTCAGAGACTGAGATATCAGATATGGACATGAAACCAGTGTTTAGGAAGGATAGAGGAAATATTTTTGGGAAAAACAGGAATTTAGAATCTTATCCTTATTTTCATCTTCTCCATCTTACTGACAATTCTTGTTGACATCAACATTTTACCTTTCTGTCAATTTCTACTTTTCTGGATTTATTAAGTATAAAGCTCTTCAAAATGAAAATAGGTGAAATTAGAGGTTTGTGTACTCTTACTCTTTAGAAATATTGAGTTTTTAATGGTCTCTCTGATATAAATATCTCAATATTTGTAAAATTTGGTATCTATATCTTATTTGAAGTGAATACCGTCTTCCACCTCTACAATAATTACCTTCGTTTTATAGGTAGCTTGTCTTAAAGACAGAAATTATCCTTTTTTGTCAAAATTTTAGCTGTTCCAACATGATTGAGCCCACATTAAGCAGCAAGAAAATGTTTCATTTTTCTATCTTACTATTTTCTAATCTCAAATATTCCTGCAGTTCAATGAAATCAGTGCCTTTAACATTTCCCATCCATACTAGAACCATGCTAGAAATTGCTTTTATAATATTTTAAGGGGGTGATATATGAAAACCCTCCTAAAATTGGCTAAATGGAGACATTAGAGAATCAAATACTTCAGCCTTTTTAAAGCACTGCTTCCATGGGGCAATATAAGCTTTGAAAAGTGGATGCAATTTTATGAAATTGGTGGGTTATGATGCATTAAAATCTAGAAAGTGTTCATTTCATTTCAAATAGAGGTCTTGAAAGTAATGCTGCTTACTTACAGCTGCATTATTTTAGTAAAACTTCAGGGATAATTATTTTAAAACCAACAGCCTATGTTTGAATGAAAATCACAAAAAAATTGATTTAGGACTTTAGAACTTAAAGCATAAAAGTTGCTAGGGTCTATTTAATATACTTAAAGAGATTTGAATTAAATAAATATCTTCTGCCATGGACAAACCTCACTCCAGATGGTCTTATGTGGGTCCCTCATCTCTCTGACTGCTTGTATGGTATCACCTAGGAGAACTGCAAGTTCCCCGGGGCCTGCACATAGCCGTTTTTACTTTATTTGAAATCTTCATGGCTACCCACTCCTCTGGGTTAGAGAACAAAGGGGAGGACATTGTTTTCAGGTCACAGTTGTTTGCACCAAATGTCCCTTCAGTTTCACCAGTGTGAGGGTTCATCCCTAGAGTCCTCAATTGGAATCAGCACATTGCTGGAACAGCAGGATCTTCTTGTGCCTTCCCAAAAGCAGACTGGTGGGATAAACTGAGATCCACAGGAAATTAGAGCTGATGTCTTGAAAATAGCTACCCTTCTAGCTGCAGTGGTCTCCCTGGCCTGACTTATAGATCAGCTGCTCTGCTGGGGCCCAGTGAGGAAATCCAGAGGGTTAGACTATTGTCCATGGCATGGGGACCACAGGTACCCCTTGCCTGCTGATGATCTCCATTACTTTCTTTGGGCTTTTTCCTGGGCTATTGGAAATATATGTCTTTTTCAGATGGTAGGGATAAGCAGGTAAGATTTGATCCCATAACTGTTGGTGATCATTTTTGTCATGATTTATTGGGGCAGGAGGGAGGGAGCTACTAGAGAGAATAAAACCAGCATAGAAGAAGAAAGGGCCAGGAAATGGAAAGAGATTCATTTCTGGGCTTCTGGCAGATGACTATTGGATTTTCCAATGAAAGAAGCCAAAGAATTCCTTCTTGGGTTTAAGTAAATTTGAACTGGGTTTTGGTCACTTGAGACCAAATGGAATCCTTATTAAAGCAGCAATTGAGATGAAAGTATGGTTCGCAAAGACATAAGTTATCTCTTGAATTTTCAACCAATAGTGAAGGAAGAACTTGATCTTTGTTTTTTTTTTTTTTTCCATTGAGCAGTGGCTGAGAAAAACCTATGTATTTCCAAAGTGAATCCTGAGTATGGCTTTTTGAGGTGCTACAAAAAGAATAGAAATGAGATAATACATAAACATTGGAAAGACACTAAGAATGGTTTTGGAGGAAATAATGGAGTAAGCAAAGACTATAATAATATAAAGAGGTTTGGATTGGCTTAATAGCTGAATTAAGATTGAGGAGAAAGTTAGTGAATTTAGTCTACAAATACTTTGAGACAATACTGAATAGGAGAAATCCTTTCTCCCTGTTAAGGGAATTTCAACAGAGCCATCTGGAGAAATGAAAGCAGTAGATAAAATAAGGACCAGTAGCCTGGGTCAGTTTTAGAATGTGAATTGTAGGGTGGGAATTAATTTGTCCTATGTCCTGTTGTACTATGACTTGAGACACAGCCTCAAGATTATGTGAGCTACCACGCCAGATAGAGATTTAAGAACCACCTTAAAATAAATGGGACTTTTAAGTTCTGAGCCTGATATTTTGCTTTTGTTTCATGGAATAACATCTCCTTAGTTTATGGTTTCTACTCACATGCTAGAACCCATGACGTCATAAGGTCCTTGGGACAAACGTAGTAAAAACATCTGTCTCTCTGTCTCTGTCTCTGTCTCTCTCTCTCTCCTCTGTGTTGCATTGGGGGTTGGTGATTGGGGCACAGAACTCTCTATAGTGTACTTTTAATTATCATTTCATTTTTCTGTCGGTGGGCACTTCCATGAACTGAGTGAGAGAGAAGCTGATTTCAGGGCTCTTACTATAGATAGTGAGTAGTGTTTTGCAGAAGCATCAGGGAGAGGAGAAGGAGGTGGCTTCAGTCCCTATGAGACAAAAATAGTCAAATAGTTCAAATTTAGAGAATTCACAAATGTTACTTTCCCCACACCTTCCTCTCCTCTGAAGCAAATGCTGACAAGTGTTTCTCCCCAGTTCCATTTATATATATAAAATAGCCCTTTTTGTAACTTTTCTTCCCTTCAAAGCTACCCTTATACTTGAGAAAGAGAAGATTGATTAAAGGGAAGATGATGGTAAAATTCCAGGACTTTGAAGGAAAAGAAGAGGTTTTAGCAAGGCTTTCAAATAATAGAAGCTTTGATGGCTAATTTGGGCAAAACAGGAAGTAGGATAATCCCCAGGGAAAAAGAAAGGGAAAGTGAGTCATGAAGCCCAAGTGCATTTCAAGGCATCCAGTGCTGCTTTAGAGTGAGCATCAGGAAGGGTTTCAAATTTTCTGGTTGGCAAATTCTCAGCCTCTGTCTCGCTGTTCAACCATGCATTCTAACATTTATATTACTCAGAGTCACATTTAGTGGTGTAATGTGAATTAGAACAGTATATATAACTTGGATTATTTCTGATTCCCATCTTAAAACCTTGCTTTTGTGTCTGAGAGAAGCGATAGATTCATAGACCAGAATATGTTTATATACAGAAATTCAGCGTTTGTGCTCCACCTCGAGATATAACTTGAGTTACATTGAAAAATCATGTGTTTAAAAATGTCTATTATTAGAAATAAATCCAATGTCATTCAAGGAAACAAGACCTGTTATTAGGTTGAGGCATTGGATTGCTATCATTTTCCTGGTCAAGACCTCGAGGTGTGGCAATTTAAGATTTAGCTCTGAAACAAGCAGCCCTTTCGGCTTGGAAACCTTTTCTTCCTTCTGTTGCTAAGTCCTCCAGCCCTGTTCAAGCACAGTGCATAATAGCTTCTTGTAAGGACATGACATTTAGAGCTTTCTCGATCTGTCAGCATAATACAGTTTTTAAAATCACATGTGTGTTTGTGAGGCCCTCTCTTTTGTGAAGTCTAAATTTCTCTGCTTCCAAGGCTGAAAATATATTCAAGAAAAAATTTGAAATTGACATCAGCATTTGTGTAATTATTTCTGATTTAACATTATTGACTTTCCATGTTGAAAGTAGCTTATTTAATAAGCAAAATATAACATTTAAAAAAGCTGTGAATGAAAGACTTTCTCATCATATGTTGGCACTACAAAGCATTCCTTTCCAAGTAGGTTACTATGGGTAAAAGTAGATAATTATTTGTTGAGTGGACTCGTCTGCATTTTTGCTTTCTTTCAAGTGCCTGGCAAGTAATAGATGTTCAATAAATAACTGTTAAATGTTTGAATGAATTAATGAGTGCCTGATGAATAAGACCTGCCTAATTATTTTATATTGAGCTTCAGATCAATATACAAGTATTGTATTGTACTTGGGGGAAAAAATCTCTTTTAGTTGTCTTGAAGGGATGTCAATAATGCTATGTATGTAGTTTTAATTTTTTAAATTAGTTTATTATGAAAATGTTCAAACATCAGCAAAGTTGAATTTTATTGTGAATATTTGTAAACAATTACCTAGATTCTACCATTTATATTTTACTATGCTTATTTTATCACCTATGTTAACTCATCTTATTATTATTTTTTAAAGATAGCAGACGGGGTCTCACTGCGTTGCACAGGCTGGTCTCAAACTCTTGGCCTCAAGCAAGCCTCCTGTCTCAGCCTCCCAAAATGTTGGGATTACAATCATGAGCCACTGTACCTGGCCCATTTCATTTTTTAATGCATTTCAAAGTAAATTGAAGACATCTGTACACTTCCTCTGTACACTTCGGCATTCATATTATCAATTAGAGTTCAGTATTTGTCTAAGATTTTTCTTTTTATATAAAATTGACATACAATGAAATGCACAAATCTTAAGTACACATCCACTGAGTCTGGACAAATACAAACTCACACCACGATATAGAACATTGCCATCACTCCAGAAAGTTCCTTCATGTTCCTTCCCAGGCAAACCCTGTCCCCATCTCTCACTCTCCCCTCCAATAGGAAATCAATGTTCTGATTATTTTCCACTATATATGAGATTTGCCCATTCTAGAACTTTATATGAATGTAATCTCACAACATGTACTCTTTTATGTGAAACTTCTTTCACTCAGTATGTTTTTGAGATTCATGGATGTTGTAGTGTATATTAGTAGCTCAATTCTTCTATTGAGAGTTGTATTCCATTATATGAATAAACAGTTTGCTTCTCCATTCTTTTATTGATGGACACCTGAGATGTTTTAAGTTTTAACTATTAAAAATAAAGAGAATCATATTGTACTTTTATTTATAGCTGTGCTTTTCCTGTTAGGCCATTGCATGGACTATTTCTGCATGACAATATAACAATTACCCCAAGACTATCTGAGGCAGATGTTGTTGGTGCCCTACCCATATCCACTAAGACAACAAACATTTATCATCCCACAGCTCCATAGTTGTGTGGACTTGCCTTTTTAATTTACAAAAGTGATTTACTTTACACATTGATTTGCATATGCTTTTTCATTTAATGATATGTCTTGGAGACCCATCTATATCAGAAAATAAAGATCTACTACTGCTTAGCATCTGCAGTAAGAATATACAATAATTTGTTTAACTCATAAGTCTCCTATTGATGCATGCTTTGGATGTCCCTAGGTTTTTGCTCTTGCAAAGAAGGTTGTAATTAACATCTTTACACATACATCACTATACATTTGTGATTGAACTACCCAGCATCCTCCCAGCTTCTCCCTTCTCAACAGTATCCAGATTTTCTATGTGCCTTTGAGGAAGACAACCCATCTTTATCTCTGGGGGTAGATATCGATTGATTTAATCCATGTAGCAAAGTCATTAGTTCAAAGATATGCCTCTGCCTCAATCCAGTCTAATTAGACTAAATATAAGCATTTTTGCTTGGAACATTGACATTGAAGTGCTTTCTATATTCTACAATATATGTAGCCCCAATTGGGACTGGTACTCATTTAATGGCCACCATGGAAACCATCGTTTGGATAAAATTAATCCTGGAAATCAGAATGGGGAGGAGAGAATCTTCATGGCATTGTTGAGCCGATGAGTCACCCAATCCAAAATTTATCTGAGGCAGATGTTGTAGATGCCCTACACATATCCACTTGTCTTTACCACTTCAGTGTCCACTGGCCCAAATTCTAATTATCAGTACTGAATTTGTTTTCTGAGGGATTTCTCTTATGACTGAGTCCTCTGTCTAGCACAATGTAGTTAAAGCCCCTTAAGAGAAGCTGTCAACCCTCTTCCCCTAGGATGGATTACCTCTGAGGTAATATGTTTTACACTGCTTCTTAGGGTTTTTCTATTGAAATTAAATTCTAGTTGTCCACAGTGGAAATTAGCTTGATGATACACCCTATATTGGCTGTCATCTCATTCCTATATCACTTTTCTACTGTTTTGTCAATTTTTTTCACCTTGTATAAAACAGCTCAAATTATGAACCATGTTATGTCTGAATTTTCCAAGTCTGTAAGCCTACAAACCGCCTTTATTGTTTAAGCTGGATGACATTGATTTTCCATTATTTGCTAGAAGAAAAGGTTCTAAATGAAACATATCTTTTGTGGACATATATGGCAGTCAATTTTGTGAGCATATCTGAGCAGTGGGTATTTTGGGGCTAAAAGTACACACCGTTTATATTTATATAGACATTGACCTTCAGAACAGTTATAACAATTTGCAAAAAAAATTCTCTATAAAAAATATTCCTTGCTATAATTACCCAGATTGTTCTATTTTCCTTACAAAATTGCCCAATGGTACTGAATGCTAAAGTGAATTTGAATAACCTGAAGCTTTTTAAGATCTTCATAGCCTATTCCAGTAAATTCCACCCAATCAATTATGCTCTCCACATGCATGAGGATTTTCAATGACAACCCAGGACAGAAACAGTCTTTTTACTTTTTATGAAGTTTCTTGTTTGCTTATCAATGCAATTCTACAGGAGTTATCTCCCCATTAATAGCTTTGGTTTTACATCGAATCATTGATTCAACATTGTAGCTGTGTTGAATTAAACTATTGATTGATTTCACATGGAGTGAGCAAGCAACATTATATATCGTCTTAAATTTTCTTACAGACTGAGTTGCCTCCCCCTCCTCCAGGCACAGTAATGTCACCTTAAGAAGTATTTATAGAAACCTCTCCCCTAGTAAAACATTGAATTTCTTGGCATTTTTACTACCCTGTAGTATTACTGATTATCTAAATACCATCTTATGTAAATAAACTTTAATAATATACTTTACGTCATTGAGCCAAAAATAATTGGACCTCAACCTTTTTGATAACAAAAGACAATGTGTTGAGCATCTGTGTTAGTCTGTTTGCATTGCTATAAAGAAATACCTGAGGGTGGGTAATTTAAAAGAAAAGACATTTATTTTGGCTCATGGTCCTGCAGGCTGTACTGGAAGCATAGTACCAGCATCTGCTCCTGATGAGGGGCTCAGGAAGCTTCTAATCATGGCAGAAGGCAAAGGGGGAGAAAGCATATCATATGGTGGAAGGGAGAGTAAGAGAGAGAGGAGGAAGTTCCAGCCTCCTTTAAACAACCAGGTTCTTGCAGAGCAAGAACTCACTCAATATCAGGGGGATGGCACCAAGCCATTTATGAGGAATCTGCTCCCATGATCCAAATACCTCTCACCAGACCCACCTCCAGCATTGGGGATTACATTTCAACATGAGATTTGGAGGGGACAAACATCCAAATTGTATCAGCATCTATTAATCCAGTCCCATGAGCACCATTTAGAAGATGCCATGTTTAAGGTGAACTAGAATCTTCCCGCTCTCATGTCTTCTGCTTCATTGAAATCTTCCTTCCCTAAACAAGCATTTGGCACACTTTATATTAGAGGGTTTCCCTGTTTATCCTTCCTCCTTGTGAAATCCCATTGACAATATCAGTGAGGTTAAGAGTAGAGATTGAGATTTTAGCACTTTTAATTTAAGAATACCACAGGGGAAACGAAACAAAAGATTTTTATGGGCCAGAAAATGCCCTATTTTGTTAAATGTTCTCTATGTACTTGAAAAGAATGTGTATTTTGCTTTTTGTGTGTGTGTTGCACAAATGCTAATTAGGTTAATTTGTTTAATAGTGTTGTTCAGGTCTTCTATATCCTTGTTGGTTTTCTGTTATTCTTTCAATTATTGAGAAAAATATGGGGAAGTTTCTGAGTGTAATGATGGATTTTTCTATTTCTTCTTATACTTCTTTCAGTTTTTAATTGATGCAATAATTCTGTTATTAGGAGCATACAACTTTAAGATTGTCATGTCCTCTTGCTGAATTGGACTCTTTATGAAATGACCATCTTTACTCTTATTCATATTATCCCCAGTGAAATCTACTTTGTCTTATATCATTACAGCAACTCCTGCTTCATTTTTTTTAAAGATTAGAATTAGCATGGTATAACTTTTCTTATGTTTGTATTTTTAACCTATTTATATCCTTATATTTAAAGTAGGTTTCTTAAAAGTAGCATATAATTGGGTCTTGGTTTTTTTAAATCCAGTCTGACAATCTCCATTTTAATTGGGTGTTTAAACCATTTACATTTCATATTTAATTAATTATCTATTGCTGCAGAAGAGTATTACCACAAATGTAATAGCTTAAAACAAGACACATTTATTTCACTATTTCTTTGGGTCAGGAATTCAGGCACAGTTCAGCTGGGTCCTCTGCTTTAGGATATTTCACAAGGTTGAAATCAAAGAGTTGGGTATGGCTGGAGTCTCATCTGAGGCTCAACTGAAGGAGAATCACTTTCTAAGCTAATGTCGTTGTCAGCAGGATTCAATTCCTTGCATGCTGTCACAACGAGGGTCACTTGTAGTCCCTTGCCATGTGAACTTCTTCATATGGCAGCTTACTTCATCAAAGTCAGTAAGAGAGACAGGCAATCAGAAAGTCTACTGAAAAGATGGAAAGTATAATCTTATGTAACAATCATGGAGGTGGTAGCTCATTACCTTGACCATATTATGTCAGTTACAATCAAGTCACAAGCCCCACCTACCCTCAAGAGGGGAGCATGAATACATGCAAGGGCATGAATAAAAGGAGAGAGGAATAATTGGGGGCCATCTTAGAGTTTGTTCACCACACATGTTATTATAGATATGGTTGGGATTATACCTAACATTTTATTTTTTATTTTCAATGTTTCCTGTCTGTTATTTGCTCCTTTTTCCTCTTTTGCTCTCATCTTTTGGATTGAATAATGTTTATGGTTTCATTTTATCTCCTATATGACTTTATCTATAACTTTTGTGTGCATGTTATTGTAGTGGTAGCTTTAAAA
Source organism: Cheracebus regulus (assembly GCA_963574635.1). Taxonomy (NCBI): domain Eukaryota; kingdom Metazoa; phylum Chordata; class Mammalia; order Primates; family Pitheciidae; genus Cheracebus; species Cheracebus regulus. The sequence continues at coordinate 10,438 of CAUYQU010095696.1, forward strand.
TTTGCCGTGGTCTACCTTCAAGTGATATTACACTACTTTCTATATAGTATAAGGACCTTACAATACTATCATTTCTCACCTCCTCCTGGTCCTTGTGTTATTGTTGCCACACATTCCACTTTACATGTTATAAATTTTATAATACATTGTTATTTTTGCTTTAAGTGGCTGATATCTTTTAAGGAGACTTATATAATGAGAACATTTCTTTAAATTTATTCATATAGTTATCATTTCCAGTGTTCTTTTTTGTGTATATCAAGATTTTAATCTTTTATTTTCTTTCTTTAGTATTTTTTGCAATTTTTTTGTCTCCTTCTGATGAATTCTTTCATTTTCATATGTCTTCAAAAGTCTTTATTTTGCCATGACTTTGAAAGATAGTCTTTCTATGTACAGAATTCTAGGTTGATAGTTTTTCCTTCCAGTACTTTAGAGATGTTGCCCCATTGTCCTCTAGCTTACATTGCTTCAATGCAGAATCTACTGTAATCCTTATCTTTTTTCCTGTGCTTAATATGTATTTTTTTCTTCTGTCTGCTTTTAATATTTCCTCATTATTACTTGTTTTAAACAATTTGATTATAGAGTGTCCCGCTGTGCTTTTCCTCATGTTTCTTACATTTGGGGTTTGTTCAGCTTTAGTTTTTCATTAAATATGAAAATTTTATTGACTATTTCTTTAAATATGTTTTCTGTCCTCTTCATCCCCCTTCTCCTTCAGAGATGAGAATTGCATATGTATTTGTCCACCTGAAATTGTTTCAGAGACCATTGATGCTATGTTCTTCCCCATTTTATGTTTGTTTTATTTGGGATAGTTCCTATTGCTAAATTGCTTAAGTTTACTAACATTTTCTTTTGCAGTATCTAACCTGCTGGGTCTTTCTCAAATCTTCCATGTCTCTATTTATCAGGTTTAATCTTTTCTCTAGATTTTGAACAAATGAAATAGTTTTTTTTTTTTTTAATTTCTTCATTTGTGTCATCTCTACGTGACTTTCCATTGATTTTTTTTTTTTTCACTTCAGGTTATTTTTCTGCTTCTTTGAATGCCTGGTAATTTTTTACTAGATGCCAGATATTGTGAACCTTATCTTGTAGGATGTTGTATAATTTTGAATTTCTATAAATACCTTAAAGCTTTGTTCTGGGGTATAGTTACTTAGAAATATCTTGATACTTTTGAGTCTTGATTTTAACTGTTGTTATGTGAGATCAGAGCACTGTATGGTCTGATGATATTTCTCCCCATGACTGAGGCAAAACTCTTTTTAGTATTCTATCCAATGTCCTGTGAATTGTAAGTTTTCCACTCAGCCTGTGAGGAATGGATGCTATTCTTAGACCTGTGTGATCTCCAGGGATTTCTTCCTTTAAACTTCTCTGGTGTTCCTTTCCTCGTGTGCTTGTGCTGGCCCATACTCAGCTGAATACTCAAGAATAACACTGCAAGTCTCCAGAATTATTTTTCTGTGCAACTCTTATATATGGCTTATATTCTTGAGAGAAGGGTCTAAGTTTGTCTTAGACTGGGTACTTTAGAAGTAGACCCTCAGATGTGGTTTATTTTGCAAATGCCTTCTTGAGGAAGTGTTCTCAGGAGGAGGAGATTGAGGGAAGCAAAACAGAAAAGAGTCAAGCCAGGATAGGATCTCACCTGGAGACCATCTCAGCCTGATTTTGTATGGGAGCTCTGAAGCACAAATTGCACTACATAGTTCATTCCACCTTTAGGCAAGGGTGCGGATATAAGAGCTTTTGTACACAGTTGTCACTAAGTTAGTGAAACAAGCTGACCCTTGCAGGAGATGACCTTCTTAGTGACACAACTCCTAGTAATACAATGATGACAGCCAGCACTCACAGCATCTAAAGGATGGATGTGTGGGCTGAGTATAGGAATCTCGGCAGAAAAACAATATCTCCTATATTGTTTTATAAATCCTTATGCCATCAATGTCTTATACTTTATAGACATTCTACATGTGGATGACTTAAAATATAGAACTGCAGCAATATCACATTTCCAAGAAATAAATTATTTCATTTTCTAGATATTGAAGATTGTGCTTTTAAATACTTTTTGATGGGAATATTTCTGAAAGGTATCATATACTATCCTTATACACCACACAGAAGATAATAAGATCAAAATGATTTTTTTTATGATGACAGGGCGATAATTTAGAACACTTTGCTGGGGTTCAAATCAGTAGGATTTTCCTTTCTCAATCTTTAGATGAATATTGGAACCCACTGTACAAGGTGATATGGTGAGGCCACCCAAATCTCATTGTCAATTGTAATCTCCATAATCCCCATAATCTCCACAGGTCAAGGGAGAGACCAGGTGGAGGTAACTGAATAATTATGGGGGTAGATTCCCCCATGCTGTTCTCATGATACTGAGTGAGTTCTCAAAAGATCTGATAGTTTTATAAAGGGCTCTCCCCTTTTCACTTGTCACGTCTCCTTCCTGCTGCCTTGTGAAGAAGGTGCCTTGCTTCATCTTTGACTTCCACCATGATTGTAAGTTTCCCGAGGCCTCCCCAATCATGTGGAACTGTGCATCAATTAAACTTCTTTTCTTTATAGATTTCCCAGTCTCTGGCAGTTCTTTATAGCAATATGAAAACAGACTAATATACAAGGCATCTGTTGGACTGTCAGATATACACTGTCACAGTATACTTAATAGTATACTGACTTCTTGCAAGTTTCTTCAACTTCAAATCTCTGAGGTCTAAGAAGATCAAAAGTCTAAGATCAAAGATGTCAGGTCTGTGAGAAAATAAGCTGCCAAGTTATGTCCTGAGGGCCTCTTCTAGAGTGGATTACAGGGCTTTAGTGTTTTGGCAATCAACACATGATGTATCAGTTGCTAAAACATGTTGTATTTGGTTCTCATTTGTGGTTCTGCTCTGCATCCTGGGACATTCTAAGCTGCAGCATCTGTGGGAATACTGTATTCAGAATCCATTCACTGTTAATTTATGACTGACTTTTCAGATGAGAGAAAGATTTGAGCTGACAAATATCATCCTTACAGGTGTTAAAGAATTGAAGAAGAGACCAAGTTTGCTTTTACTTGTTTTCTGATTTAGAACCTTTAAAGGTCATGTTGTTTTTACAGTCTGAAATTAGGGAAGATTTTAAAGTAGTGAAGAAATAGAATGGAGTGTAAGAAAAGCAGATTAAGTTTGCATCTCAGTGTTTCATGGTTTACAAAACATATTTTTCCTTTTTCCAAAATGGCAGGGAATTCAGTGGTATATTCCATGTGGTAAACGGAGTTATTTATGTCTCTCTCTTTCCTGATAGGAAGCTGAAAATAGTCTCCTAATACCCAGAGCTCTTTTTCTACATGATGTAAGAACTGCTCAGGAACTGAATGTGAGTTGAATAGTGAGTGCTGGAATCTATTGAGTGAGTTTGGCACAATGATGTGCTTGAATCAGTACCATGAGAGCTAACTGTGCGTGTATCTCTTTCTAATTCTGTCTTTAGTGACATCTCATTGATAGCAAGAAATTGGCCATGGTGGGAATATTTACACCATAGTAATTGGCAAACACAAATCAGGGATTTTTTACCCAGAGATTCAATTGTTAAACATGTACCAGCATGCCCCTGGTCCCAAGACCAGATGCCTTGACCATAAACACTAATGTTTTGTTCAAGGCCATCTTGTTGGACAAAGAAAACAAATTGCTTGAAATGTTTGTCAGGAGAGACATCAGAAAACCTAATTCTTTCATTTTTTAATATAACAACAATGAAAGAACTGAGGCTCTTAAATGAATGGAAAGCAAGTTGCCTAAATTGAATATTATTTAAAGAGCAATGTAGGTATCAGAACCAGGTCTCTTAATTCTGATCAGAGTTTTAAAAAATTATTTTTAAATAATACATATTACTAATAATATAAAGGTAATGTTTTAAAAGGAAAAAATATAATAAAATTTAATAAGAAATATATTAGTAATTAAGTATGTTAATCTTTTATGTATATAATTAGTGATTGAATATTTACTGTGTTCTAGGATAGAACTGGTAACTTAAGGTATTATCTTGTTTAACCTCTAACACCATCATGTGCATTATGACCTCCACTTTACCAAATGAAGAATCAAAGATAAGAGGGGTCATGTAACTTGCATGAGTTCACACCACTAGCTAGTAGCAGAAGCTGGGATTTGAACAAGGCCCTTCTGTCTTCAAAGCCTGCTCTTCTCCATGTGTCAGATTGTCTTTATAAACATGACATTAGCAGGTTGAGATTGCACTTCAATGGGGAAAATTTTTATTTAATTTTAAAATGCTTTGGAAAATAAAAATAAAGCTAAGCAGAAAAATGAGACTTTTAAGCTGCAGTGCTTCTTTTTATAGCATTCTTTCCCATCCCCTTATAGAGACCTATACAGAAAAACAGCCTGTCATTTACAGCAGGTAGCTTTGTGCCTCTGCAATGCTCCCTTGAGCTTGCAAGATTCCTGCTGTATCACATTGGCTTGGCCCTGCTGGGAAAATATACTGATCAAGCCTTGATTGCTACACTGATAACCTACCATCTATGAATTTGGTTAAATATGTGTCTCATTTGTTTATATGGCCTACTGGAGGGAAATTTGACACAGCTTCTGATTGCCTTCTAGGAAAGCAAGTTTTATTTTTTTCTAAGTTTTGTCCACAAGTATGTGTGTGTGTGTGTGTGTGCATGTGCTTGTGTGTTTAATCCCCTAGTTTATAACAGAAATTCTTCTTTGAAACAAAAGTAATTCTTATGGATACAATGTAATCTTAAACTCTCATAGCATATATGAACATTTTCTTTTCTTTCTTTCTTTCTCTCTCTCTTTTTTTTTTTTTTTTTGTTTTGAGACAGAGTTTTGCTCTCATTGCCCAGGCTGGAGTGCAGTGGCGTGATCTTGGCTCACTGCAACCTCCACCTCCTGGGTTTAAGCCATTCTCTTGCCTCAGCCTCCCGAGTAGCTGGGTTACAGGTACCTGCCACCATGCCTGGCTAATTTTTTGTATTTTTTAGTAGAGACCGAGTTTCACCATGTTGGTCAGGCTGGTCTCGAATTTGTGAACCTCAGATGATCCACCTGCTTCAGTATCCCAAAGTACTGGGATTACAGGCGTGAGCCACTGCGCCCAGCCTGAACACTTTCTTCAATCTGAGAAATTCACTTCTTTGAACTTGCTAAATAGTTTTTAATTTGGAATATTCTTAAAAGACAAAACATTCTGCCTTTTTGGGTGAAGTAATAGTTTTAGAATGTGTTCCCAAATTGCATTGCCAATTCAAACCTGGCAATAGTTCAAGTAGGCTATAATAAACAGATGAAAAGGCTTGGAATCATGTGTTTCCACTAAGGGCATGAGGCTGGGAGGGCTATAACTGGAGGCTATTTCAGAACAGCCATATGTCTGGGAGTAAATCTTGGAATCCAAGGTGAAATGCAGACTAAACTGCTCATGTGATGCTATATTGGATAAATAGAGGCACTCATATATTTGGACAGGGTGAGTACAACTACATCCATCCTCAACTTGAGAACAGTCTTTCTCTCTCGGTTAAGATTCTCCTGGTTGGCTCAATGTGTAGCTAAAGTAGGAATAGACAGTGAAGGCCAGAGATGGAGAAGTGGTGTGTGACCGGAAAACAATTCAGATCTTTGAGATGACCAGGAGAGTGGTGTGATAACAGAAGACTCAGTCAGATATTCTTCTTATTGAGACTATTCTGGTCTCTATAGCTGGTTGTTAAACCACCACACAACAAGGGCTTAAGGAATAACAATTTTTTTTATTTTAATTTTTACTTTAAGTTCTGGAGTACAGGTGCAGGATATGCAGGTTTGTTATACAGGTAAACGTGTGTTATAGTGGTTTGCTGTACCTATTAACCCATCACCTAGGTTGAGCCCAGCATGCATTAGCTATTTTTCCTAATGCTCTCCCTCCTCCCACTCCACCTCTCAACAGGTCCCAGTGTGTGTTGTTTAATATGGGGATTGATTGGGCTCAGCTAGGCAGTTTGTCCAGGGGTTTCTCAGTCAGATAGTGATTGAGACTGGAACC